>JAWZYT010002343.1:90000-102903 GCA_034508575.1 Petrolisthes manimaculis | reverse complement strand
GTATCTGTGTGTGTGTATGTATGTATGTATGTACGTATGTATGTACGTATGTGTGTGGGAAAAAAAATCGTGTACCAAGATTTCTTAATAAAGATAAAAAATAACATGGTAATATTTATTGACTCCTGTATTTAATTGTGGGAGCGAAGGAGCGCCAAAATCCTTAATAATTATGAAACAAGTGTGACCCTTTCATTATTATTGCATGTACATAATAATAATAATAATAATAATAATAATAATAATAATAATAAAGAACAACACGTGTATAATTTTGCACCACCTCATAATAATAATAATAATAATAATAATATCCACACACACTTGCCTTCCATCTTAGTAAATAAATCGGTATCATATCAAAATATAATCATACAACAACAACACCTTATGTCAACTCAACCCCCTCAATTATTATTATTATTATTATTATTATTATTATTATTATTATTATGAGGTGCTGCAATATTATACACGTGTTGTTCTTTATTACCAAGATTATTATTATTATTATTATTATTATTATTATTATTATTATTATTATTATTATACACGTGTTGTTCTTTATTACCAAGATTATTATTATTATTATTATTATTATTATTATGAGGGTGCAAAATTATACACGTGTTGTTCTTTATTACCAAGATTATTATTTACTGCGATAGAAGGAAAGTGTGGGTGGATATTTGTATGTGGCTGTACATACATAAGTTTGATTAGGTTTATTAGTTACTTATACGTTACGGTAAATTATCATGTTAATAGTGAAGATGTATGTATGTACATACATGTTGTTTGTACCTTTTTAAAATGATTTTGCAACCTTTATAATTACTAGTGAAGATATATATATTACTATAGTGAAGATATATCCTGTGTACAGTCGTAGTGAAAAGTGTTGGTACAACTTTAGTGTTAACAAATAATGTTCTATAATGACTATGATACATTATTAATACTTAGTCATTTAATTATATATAATGAGTGGGTATTCATTGTAAGTACCAGAATTAGGGGGGGTATTGGGGGACAGGCTTGGGGGGGGGGTTATGGGGGTGCTGAAGTAGGGGGACAGGCTTGGGGGTGGGGGGGATTAGGGGGGTGAAGGGGTAGGGGACAGGCTTGGGGTGGTGGTTGGGGTGTGCGGGAATAGGGGACAGGCTTTCTACCCACCCCAAGCCTGTCCCCCTATTCCTGCACCCCCCAGTCCCCCCCAAGCCTGTCCCCTATTTCCGCACACCCTAAAGTTATAATAATATGTTATATATTTAATAGTAATAATAATAATAATATAATAATAAATAATAATAATAATAATAATAATAATAATAATAATAAACATCTCTAGAAGTTATGTTATGTTATATTTTATTTGTTATATATTTGTTATAATGTTATATTATATTTGTTATATATTTGTTATAATATTATGTTATATTTTTCAGAATAGAATAATAATAATAATGAAACTTGCTACAATATTGACAAAAACCACAACAACAACCAAAATCGTGTTGTTGATGTTTGTTTCTGTGTTTGTTACTATTGTTGGACTCCAAGTATTAGGTCAACTGTTCACTCCACCTCATAAATACATTGTTGACGTCTTGGCTAATTACAGCTCACAGAATGATGCTACAACGGTGAGTATGTATATATGTATGTATGTGTGTATAGTGAAGGGGGGAGGTGTATTGTTTTCGGTGCCGGATATTTATTTATTTATTTATCTGTTGGTGTGTTTGTTTAATTGAAGGGGGGAGGTGTATTGTTTTCGGTACCGGATATCTATTTATTTATTTATCTGTTCGTGTGTTTGTTTATTTATCTGTTTGTGTGTCTGTTTATTTATCTGTTTTTGGTGCCGGATATTTATTTATTTAACTGTTCGTGTGTTTGTTTATTTATCTGTTTATTTATTTATCTGTTTTTGGTGCCGGATATTTATTTATTTATCTGTTGGTGTGTTTGTTAACAGTCTAGCGTCCACAGGTTTTGCCGTATGATGTTCATTTTTTTTCTATTGATAGATATTCATCATAAAACAAAATGATTAACTTTTGGGCAAAATTGGTCGAAGGTCAAGGTCACAAAAACATAAAGATAGCAAAGGGCGAGTGGTGGCTGACATCTTTAAGGGGCGGTGTTGCCATACAATGATGTCTTGTTAGATTATGTAGTCAAATCTAATAATAATAATAATAATATCCTTACATCTGCATAATATTGTAATAATAATAATAATAATCTAATAATAATGATAATAATATTCTTACATCTGCATAATAATAATAATAATAATAATAATAATAATAATAATAATAATAATAATAATATCCTTGCACCTGCATAATAATAATATATAATAATAATAATAATCAATGTATCTAAAAATTGCAACCTTTCCAAACTTTCAAAAACGCGAGCGAAGCGAGCAGCGCCGCAGGCAAAAGCACCCACGGCGTAGCCGTGGTGGGCGATGCCCAGTGCTTGTAATATTAATAATAATAATAATATATACTAATACTAATAATATTTACAGGATGAATTAATTGAAGATAATGGCTACCCTTCTGAAACTCATTATGTGACGACTCAAGATGGTTATATTCTGGCACTCCATCGCATTCCACACCACAGTAAACAACAACAACAACAAGAGGACACACATACACACAGCAGTAGTTGTAATTCCCGTGTGGTTCTTCTTTATCATTGTTTTCTGTGTTCATCTTCTGAGTTTATTATGAACACTCCGGATAAGGCTTTAGGTCAGTAATTAATGTATTGAAATTAATTAATGTATTAAATTAATTAATGTATCAAATTAATTAATGTATGAAATTAATTAATGTATCAAATTAATTAATGTGTCAAATTAAATTAGGTTAGTAGGTAATGTATTAAATTAAATTAGTTTAGTAATGTATGAAATTAATTAATGTATTAAATTAATTAATGTATGAAATTAATTAATGTATCAAATTAATTAATGTATGAAATTAATTAATGTATGAAATTAATTAATGTATTAAATTAAATTAAGTCAGTAATGTATGAAATTAAATTAGGTTAGTAATGTATTGAAATAATTAATGTATGAAATTAAATTAGGTTAGTAATGTATTGAAATAATTAATGTATGAAATTAAATTAAGTTAGTAATGTATTGAAATAATTAATGTATTAAATTAAATTAGGTCAGTAATGTATGAAATTAATTAATGTATTAAATTAAATTAGGTTAGTAATTAATGTATTAAATTAAATTAGGTGAGTAAGTAATGTATTAAATTAATCACTCACTCACTCACTAACTAAATAACTAGATAGATAGATAGAAATAATGATAGATAGACAGATAGAAATAACGACAGATAGAAATAGCTAGATAAATAAATAAATAAATGAATAGATAAATAAATAAATAAATGAATAAATAAATAACTAGATAGATAGAAAGATAAATAGATAGATAGAAAGATAAATAGATAGATAGAAATAACGACAGATAGACAGATAGAAAGAAAGATAAATAGACAGATAGATAGACAGATAGAAATAACTAGAAAGATAAATAACTAACTAACTAACTAACTAACTAACTACCTAACACACACATACATACATTTACAGGTTACATATTATCTGATGAAGGATATGATGTGTGGTTAGGCAATGCTCGTGGTAATACATACTCCAGGAATCATACACAACTATCACCGGATAATCCACTCTTCTGGGATTTTACGTAAGTTTAATAATACAATAATATAATAATGTAATAATAATCTATAACCTCTCATATAATAACCTATAATCTTTCATAACTAACCTATAATCTTTCATATAATACTGTATAATAATCTATAACCTTTCTTAATAATAATCTATAACCTCTCATAACTAACCTATAATCTTTCTTAATAATAACCTATAATCTTTCTTAATAATAACCTATAACCTTTCTTAATAATAACCTATAACCTTTCTTAATAATAACCTATAACCTTTCATAATAATAACCTATAATCTTTCTTAATAATAACCTATAACCTTTCTTAATAATAACCTATAACCTTTCATAATAATAATCTATAACCTCTCATAATAATAACCTATAACCTTTCTTAATAATAACCTATAACCTTTCTTAATAATAACCTATAACCTTTCTTAATAATAACCTATAACCTTTCTTAATAATAACCTATAACCTTTCATAATAATAACCTATAATCTTTCTTAATAATAACCTATAACCTTTCTTAATAATAACCTATAACCTTTCATAATAATAATCTATAACCTCTCATAATAATAACCTATAACCTTTCTTAATAATAACCTATAACCTTTCTTAATAATAACCTATAACCTTTCTTAATAATAACCTATAACCTTTCTTAATAATAACCTATAACCTTTCATATAATAACCTATAACCTTTCTTAATAATAACCTATAACCTTTCTTAATAATAACCTATAACCTTTCTTAATAATAATCTATAACCTTTCATATAATAACCTATAACCTTTCTTAATAATAACCTATAACCTTTCTTAATAATAACCTATAACCTTTCTTAATAATAACCTATAACCTTTCTTAATAATAACCTATAACCTTTCTTAATAATAATCTATAACCTTTCTTAATAATAACCTATAACCTTTCTTAATAATAACCTATAACCTTTCATAATAATAACCTATAGCCTTTCATAATACTAACCTATAACCTTTCTTAATAATAACTTATAATCTTTCATATAATAACCTATAATTTTTCAGAATAATAATGTAATAATATAATAATAACCTATAATCTTTCTTAATAATAACCTATAACCTTTCTTAATAATAACCTATAATTTCTCTGTTACTTTTTAAATAATAATGTAACAACCTTTATTAATAATAACCTATAACCTTTCATAATTAATAACTTTAATATAAGACTAATATATCAATAATTTCTTTAATACTGTATAAGACTAATATATGAATAATAACTTTAATATAAGACTAATATATGAATAATATAAATAATTACTTTAATATATGACTAATATATCAATAATTACTTTAATATAAGACTAATATATCAATAATATAAATAATTACTTTAATATATGACTAATATATCGATAATTACTTTAATATAAGACTAATATATCAATAATAACTTAAATATAAAAATACTATATGACTAATAACTTTAATATAAGAATAATATAAGCATAATAAAGCAATGATTACTTTAATATATGACTAATATATCAATAATAACTTAAATATAAGAATAATATATCAATAATAACTTAAATATAAGAATAATATATGAATAATTACTTTAATATATGAATAATAACTTTAATATAAGATAAATATATAAATAATTACTTTAATATAAGATAAATATGTGAATAATTAGTTTGTTTTTCTAATAATTACTTTAATATAAGATTAATATATAAATAATTACTTTAATATATGAATAATTAGTTTAATATATGAATAATAACTTTAATATAAGATTAATATATGAATAAATAGTTTGTTTTTCTTATAATAACTTTAATATAAGAATAATTACTTTAATATAAGAATAATATATCAATAATAACTTGAATATAAAAATACTATATGACTAATAACTTTAATATAAAAATAATATATGACTAATAACTTTAATATAAGATTAATATAAGCATAATAAAGTAATGATTACTTTAATATATGACTAATATATCAATAATAACTTAAATATAAAAATAATATATGAATAATAACTTTAATATAAGACTAATATATCAATAATTACTTTAATATAAAAATAATATATGAATAATAACTTTAATATAAGATAAATATGTGAATAATTAGTTTGTTTTTCTAATAATTCATTTAATATAAGATTAATATATAACTAATTGGTTTATTTCTATTACAGTTGGCATGAGATGGGAACACAAGATTTACCCGCTATTATTGATTATATATTAGAAGAAACTGACTAGGAACAATTATATTATGTTGGGTTTAGTATGGGTACAACTGTCTTCTGGGTATTAATGACACAACAACCACAATATATTAATAAGGTAATAATAATAATAATAATAATAATAATAATAATAATATCAATAGTAATAATAATATCAATAGTAATCATAATAATAATAATAATAATAATAATAATAACAATAATAATAATAATAATAATAATAATGATAATAATAATATACCTGTACTTATATATTTATGTCACAATAATCATAATATTTTAACAAGGTATATATAATAATAATAATAATAATAATAATGATAATAATAATAATAATAATAATAATAATAATAATAATGATAATAATAATAATAATAATAATATCAATAGTAATCATAATAATAATAATAATAATAATACTTTTTTAATATTAATACTAATACTAATACTTTTGCATTTTGTGTTTACAGGTGAAATTAATGGTAGCCATGGCACCTGTAGCATATATACACAACGTTCAAGGTCCAATGTTATATATATCTATATTCTCATAGTATATTAAGGTAAGTAGCTTGGTGGCTAGTATTTCATTATAATAGTAATAATAATAATAATAAAAATAATAATAATAATAATAATATACCTGTACTTATATACTGTACTTATATATTTATGTCACAACAATCACAATATATCAGCAAGGTAATAATAATAATAATAATAATCATAATAATAATGATAATAATAATAATGATAATGATAAAAATAATAATAATGATAATGATAATACTAATAATAATAATAATAATAATATCAATAATAATCATAATAATAATAATGATAATAATAATAATAATAATAATAATAATAATAAGTACACACGTACAGTATATATATATTACTAGGCACTAAGTAACTTGTATCTTGTTTTTAATTAATAGAAGACAGTATATAACCAATAATTTGTATTTTAACTATCTTCACTAATTACTAATCTATCCATCTATCCAATAATTAATCTATCCAATAATTAATCTATCCAATAATTAATCTATCCAACAATCCATCTATCCATCAATCCATCTATCCAATAATTAAACAATCCAATAATTAATCAATCCAATAATTAATCTATCCAACAATTAATCTATCCAATAATTAATCTATCCAATAATTAAACAATCCAATAATTAATCTATCCAATAATTAATCAACCCAATAATTAATCTACCCAATAATTAATCTATCCAATAATTAATCAATACAATAATTAATCTATCCAATAATTAATCTACCCAATAATTAATCAACCCAATAATTAAACAACCCAATAATTAAACAACCCAATAATTAATCAACCCAATAATTAAATAATCCAATAATTAAACAATCCAATAATTAAACAACCCAATAATTAAACAATACAATAATTAATCTATCCATCAATCCATCTATCCATCAATCCATCTATCCAATAATTAAACAATCCAATAATTAATCAATCCAATAATTAATCTATCCAATAATTAATCAATCCAATAATTAATCTATCCAATAATTAATCTATCCAATAATTAAACAATCCAATAATTAATCTATCCAACAATCCATCTATCCATCAATCCATCTATCCAATAATTAAACAATTCAATAATTAATCTATCCAATAATTAATCAACCCAATAAATAAACAATCCAATAATTAATCTATCCAATAATTAATCAACCCAATAAATAAACAATCCAATAATTAATCAACCCAATAATTAATCTATCCTATAATTAATCGTCATCTTTCCTTCCGTCTTTCCACACACAGAGAAGTTTAGAATTAATGGACAAACACGAGTTGATGCATTCGTTTGGTCCCATAACGGATTGGATTGTGAGTAAATTCTGTGATCCACAAATATTTACCTCAACTCTGTGTTATAATATTCTCTATCTACTCTTTGGACCCAACCCAACCAGGATTAATAAGGTAAAGAATATACTCTACTTATAGTTATAGTAATAGTAGTAGTAGTAGTAGTAGTAGTAGTAGTAGTAATAATAGTAATAATAGTAATAATAATAATAATATCAATAGAAATATATAGTAATACTGTAGTAATAATAATATTAATAATAATAGCAATAGTAGAAGTAACAATAGTAATTGTAATAATAATAGTCATAATAATAATAGTAACAATAATAATAGAAATAGTAACAATTGTATAGTAATTTCTTGTATTTGTATGAGAGAGAGAGAGAGAGAGAGAGAGAGAGAGAGAGAGAGAGAGAGAGAGAGAGAGAGAGAGAGAGATGTATACATAATTATATATATATGTCTCTTAATAATTACATATGTATTGTTATTTATTGTTATTTATTGTTATTACAGAATTACCTGCCTGTAATATTGTCACACACACCAGCAGGCACCTCCGTTGATACACTAATGCATTACAGTCAGCTAGTTCAGTCAGGTGAGTGTGTGTGTGTGTGTGTGTGTGGGTGTGTGTGTGTGGGTGTGTGTGATTGAGTGGGTGAGTGTGTGTGTGGGTGTGATTGAGTGTGTGTGTGTGGGAGTGAGTGGGTGAGTGATTTAGTGAGTGAGTGTGTGTGTGGGGGGGGGGAGGGTGTGTATGTGTGTGTGTGTGTGTGATTGTCAAAAAAAAACCTATAATTTCTTGTATATATTGAATAACTTTTTATATACCCATCTATAATTAAAATCATATAATTTCTTGTATAATTATAATGAAAAAATAACTTTAACTATACCCACCTTCTATCATTATAAACCCTATAATTTCTTGCATATAACGACTTTTAAACAACATAAATTCTTGTATATAATGAATAACTTTAACTATACCCATCCTCTTTCATTAAAACCCTATGTATAATTTCTTGCCTACTATAACTATACTATACCGTACATAATTATATACTACACTATAACTATACTATACTATACATAATTAAATAGCATAACAATAAGCACCTATCTAACTTACTATACATAATTAAATAGCATATCAACAAGCACCTAACCTAATCTATCTTTCCACAGGGGAGTTCAGACAATTCGACCACGGGGAAAAGTTAAACCAGGCTTACTACAACTCCCTCCAACCCCCCAACTACAACCTCAGCCAAGTGACTCTCCCCGTGGCTCTGTTCTGGTCGGCCGGGGATTGGTTAACAGATCCCCGTGATGTGGAGAGGTTGGTGTGTGAGTTACCCAATGTGATTCACTTACACTTGGTTGACGATCCGGAGTTTACGCATCTGGATTTCGTTTGGTAAGTGTTTGTGTTTGTGTGTAGATGTGTAGTTGTGTGAGTAAATGTGTTTAATTGTGTGTATGTGTGTGTGTGTGTGAATGTGTGTGTAGTTGTGTGTTTAGATGTGTGTGTAGATGTGTATAGATGTGTATTTTGTTTGGTGAGTGTGTGTGTAAATGTGTGTTTAATTGTGTGTTTAAATGTGTATTTTGTTTGTGTGTGTGTGTGTAGATGTGTGTGGATGTGTATTTTGTTTGGTGTGTGTGTGTGTGTGTAATTGTGTGTGTAGATGTGTGTGTATATGTGTGTGTAAATGTGTGTGTATATGTGTGTGTAAATGTGTGTGTAAATTGACAACCCGGAGTTTACACACCAAGATTATGTTTGGTGAGCTTAGTATTATAACACCAATATTATTTCTGTTCAAACACCCCCAAGCCTGTCCCCCAGATCCCACACCCCACAACAACCCCCGCTGCACCCCCCTAAACCATCCCCCCCAAGCCTGTCCCCCAACTCCCACACCCCACAACAACCCCCCCCAAGCCTGTCCCCCAACTCCCACACCCCAACAACCCCCCAACTCCCACACCCCACAACAACCCCCCCAAGCCTGTACCCCAATTCCTGCACCCCCTCAAGCCTGTCCCCCTATTCCAGCACCTCCCTAACCCCCCCAAGCCTGTCCCCCTATTCCAGCACCTCCCTAACCCCCCAAGCCTGTCCCCTTATTCCAGCCCCCTCTTAAAATGTAATATTGTTTTTTGTTTTGTTTCCAGGGCCGTTGATGCTGAGGAATTGGTGTATAGATACATAGTACAAGTATTGAAGGAAAACTGACTACTGTACTGACTGACTGACTGACTGACTGACTACTGTACTGACTGACTGACTGACTGTACTGTACTGACTGACTGTACTGTACTGACTGACTGACTGACTGACTACTGTACTGACTGACTGACTGACTACTGTACTGTACTGACTGACTGACTGACTGACTACTGTACTGACTGACTGACTACTGTACTGGCTGACTGACTGACTGACTGACTGACTGACTGACTGACTGTACTGACTGACTGACTGACTGACTACTGTACTGTACTGACTGACTGACTACTGTACTGACTGACTGACTACTGTACTGACTGACTGACTGACTGACTGACTGACTACTCTACTGACTGACTGACTACTGTACTGTACTGACTGACTGACTACTGTACTGACTGACTGACTACTGTACTGACTGACTGACTGACTACTGTACTGACTGACTGTACTGACTGACTGACTACTGTACTGACTGACTGACTGACTGACTGACTGACTGACTGACTGTTGGGTTGTTGTTAGTAAATATTGTATAGAATTAATTAATAGTGTGTGTTACCTTGTACCAACCAATAAATTGTTATGATATTATACCCTTGTGTAAATAGTTGGTAAGCCTGTCTCCCTATTCCCACACCCCCTTAACCCCCCCACCAAGCCTGTTCCCCAATTCCCGCACCCCCTAAACCCTCCCCCAAGCCCCCAAGCCTGTCCCCCAACTTCTGCACCCCCGAACAACCCCCGCAACCCCCCAAGCCTGTTCCCCAACTCCCGCACCCCCTAAACCCTCCCCCAAGCCTGTCCCCCAACCCCCACACCCCCTAAACCCCCGCCCAAGCCTGTCCCCAATTCCCGCACCCCCCAAGCCTGTCCCTTATTTTTACTTATAATATTAAGGAGTTTTCCACCTTCCGAACACTACAATAACTACAGCGAATTACATAATAGTTACCGTTGATTTAAATTCATACAACATTTGTGGAAAAAGTATAGGGTTTGTCCTAATTTGAGTCTAAATATCCTATCCCTGAAAAAAGTTTGTCCTATTTTGGGTCTAACTGTCCTATCCCGGAAAAAAATGTCCTATTTTTTATTGTTGGCAACGCTGATAGATGATACGTGATAGACAGTGTTGCCAAGTATGATTAATTTTCTCTAGATATGAAGAATTTGAGGTACCAATAGGGAACTTATATAGAGATTGTTCAAGATGGTAAAATTCTGTCAAGGGTAAACAGGGTATTTGTGAGGTAAAAGAAAAATTGAAGTTGGGGTAAATTTCAGGAGTAAACTTGGAATAGTGAAGTAAATAGGAAAATTGTGATATTGAAGATGGGGAAATTTCTGGAGTAAGTAAGGAATATGCGAGGTAAAAAGGGAAATTCTGATGTTGAAGTTGGGGAAATTCTGATACTGAAGATGGGGAAATTTCTGGAGTAAACAAGGAATATATGAGGTAAAAAGGGAAATTCTGATGTTGAAGATGGGGAAATTTCTGGAGTAAATAAGGAATTCTTGAGGTAAAAAGGGAAATTCTGGACTAAATAAGGAATTCTTGAGGTAAAAAGGGAAATTCTGGACTAAATAAGGAATTCTTGAGGTAAAAAGGGAAATTCTGATGTTGAAGTTGGGGAAATTTCGTCAAGCAGACCAACTGGCAACTGTAGCAAAATTTGTGTTCCTTTTGGCCTCATATGCTTAGATAGATAGAAATAGATAGATAGACAGATAAGAAATAGATAGAAATAGAGACAGATAGAGATAGATAGAAATAGATATAGATATAAATATATAGATAGAAATAGAGACAGATAGAGACAGATAGAGATAGATAGAAAGATATAGATAGAAATAGAGACAGATAGAGGTAGAGAGAAATAGAGACAGATAGAGATAGATAGAGATAGATATAATGATATAGATAGAAATAGAAACAAATAGATAGAGGAAAATGGAACACAAGTTTTGAACAGAAGAGTATAGCAACAACAAGTGGAATAAAAACTGGCAACACTGGGATTCCGACTCAGTGTAACTTTGAACTTGGTGGGGGGAGGTTGTGTGTGTTTAGTGCTCCTCTATACATACGTTATTAGTGTTATTAAATACGTTATAATGACACTTTATGATGGTAATTGAACTCCTGGTTGTTAATTAAGTGACGGGGAATTTATAAAGAAAATATTTATTAATTCAAAAGAAAACGGTGAGTGTGTTTATAACGATTTTGTTTTGTTTTGTTTTGTTTATAAAAGAAACATTATTTTGTTATTATTATTATTTAATTTGTAATGTTATAATTATTAAGCTTTGTGGTTATTATTATTATTATTATTACTGAGTTAGTGTTATTATTATTATTATTATTACTGAGTGTGTTATTATTATTATTATTATTATTATCATTATTATTATTATTACTGAGTTTGTGTTATTATTATTATTATTATTATTATTATTGAGTTTGTATTATTATTATTATTATTACTGAGTGTGTTATTATTATTATTATTATTATTATTACTGAGTGTGTTATTATTATTATTATTATTCATTTGTGTGTGAAAGAGAGATATATATATAGAGAGAGAATGGTTTAATAAATAATAAATAGTAGTAATCTTATTTAACACGTGTTGTTGTTGTTTTTATTTTGTTTATCTTGTTTATAAAATTATGGTGTATTAAAGTTGGTTGTGTGTGTGTGTGTGTGTGTGTGTGAGAGAGAGAGAGAGAGAGAGAGAAAGAGATAGAGAGAGGTAAGAAGGAAGAGAGA
>JAWZYT010002343.1:60000-82500 GCA_034508575.1 Petrolisthes manimaculis | reverse complement strand
TTATTATTATTGTTATTATTATTATTGTTATTATTATTATTATTGTTATTATTATTATTGTTATTGTTATTATTATATTATTATTATTATTATTATTGTTATACACACACACACACACACACTACACAGTCATCGTAAACACTACCATAGATACACACTACATAGCCATCGTAAATACTATAGATACACACTACATAGCCATCGTAAATACCATAGATATTATAGTTATTATTATGTGTTTTCTCAAAATAATATTAATTCTACTTGGCAAAAAAAATACGACCTCTTTTTATTATTATTTTGTGTATGAGTAACTATCCATTTGTGTGTGTGTGTGTGTGTGCCTATCCCTTAACGTGTGTGTATATGTGTGTGGTCCTATCCCTTAACGTGTGTGTATGTGTGTGTGTTTGTGTGTGTGTGTGGTCCTGAGAGTTTACAAGAAATATGACAAGACTTATATGGGCAACCGTACAGGACGTGTTGCTATGTACTGTGTGTGTGTGTGTGTGTGTGTGTGTAAAAGTTGGTTCCCTCTTATATAGGTGTGTTTGTGTGTGTAAAAAAGTGGGTTGCCTCTTATAGGTGTGTGTGTGTGTGTAAAAAAGTGGGTTGCCTCTTATAGGTGTGTGTGTGTGTGTGTGTATATATATAAATAATAATAAATGCCCGTCCCCCTATTCCCACCCACCCCAAGCCTGTCCCCCTGTTCCCACACCCCCTTAATTTTGTCATTGCAAACTCCCCCTTTCTTACTGTGACGTCATTCCAAAGAGATACCCTACCTTAGATAATAATAAACACTGGTAAGAAAATAAATAAATGATGGAAGAGGAGGAAATGGGAGAAGTGAGGGAAGGAAGAGAGAGGGAGGGGGGAAGGAGGGAGGGGGGAAGGAGGGAAGGAAGGGAAGAAGGAAGAGTAGAAGGGAGGGAAGGAGGAAGAGAAGAAGGAAGGGGGAGGGAAGGAGGAAGAGGAGAAAAAAGGGAGGAAGAAAATAAGGAAGGGGGAGGGGAGGAAGAGAAGAAGGAAGGGGAGGAGGAAGAAGAGAAGAAGGAAGGATAGGAAGAAGAGAAGAAGGAAAGGAAATAGGAAGAAGTGAAGGAAAAGGGAGAAGGAGGGGAGGCGAAAGAAACCTAACCACACAATTTAAACTCAAACTGACGCAATCCAAACACACACACACACATACAAACACCATATCGTAATTACAGCCATATTGAACATTATTACACACACACATACCATCCATACACAAACCTTACACCTTACACATATACTATACACCGAGTTTGTATTCCTAGGGTGTGTGTAAAGGTGTTAAAATGTGTAATAAAGTGCCATCTGTGTGTGTGTGTGTGTGTAAATACGTGTGGAATCTTAGCATCTAGTGACACATGGCAACTGTTTGTTTACTTGTGTTAATCGAGTTGCCAAATGTCCTAACCTGGTCAATTAATTCATTCATGTGTGTGTGTGTGTGTGTGTGTGAGAGAGAGAGTGTGTGTGTATGTGTATGTATGTGTGTGTGTACTATAACCGGTGCGCTAAAGGTGGTTGGAGTAGGGGACAGGCTTGGGCGGGGTTTAGGAGTGTTTGGGGGGGGGGGGAGTAGAAAGCCTGTCCCCTACTCCCGCACCCCCCAAGCCTGTCCCCTATTCCCGCACCCCCTATAATTAATTTGTTGTTGTGACACACTGTATGTATGTATGTATGTAAGTATGTATGTAAGAGTGTGTTGATTTCATTATAATATATACACTGGATCTCAGGCCAAGGTTAACTACTATAATATATACACTGGGGTTTGTATTAAGGTTAAATGAGTCCTTCAAATATTGCCACAAAACACACACACACACACACACACACCTACATGGAAGGAGTTTGTTTCGTGGCATAGTCAGGAGGAATCAGAAGCCTCCAATTATCACACACACACACACACACACACCTATATGGAAGGAGTTTGTTTGTTTGTTTGTTTCGTGGCGTGGTCAGGAGGAATCAGAAGTCTCCAATTTATTTACTACATACAGGTTGGGTAAATTTTGGAGCAACTGATTCCACCAAACTATTAACATTATTATTATTATTATTATTATTATTATTATTATTATTATTGTTTTTTATTATTATTGTTATTATTATTTTTATTATTATTATGATTATTAATATTATAGTTATTATTATTATTATTATTTATTATTATTAGTATTATATTATCATTTTTATTATTATTATTGTTATTATTATTATTATTATTATTATTATTATTATTATTATTATTATTATGTTTCTTTCCCTTGATACAGAAAATAAACACAATATTATAATTATATGAAATCCAGAACTATTGTGAAAACTCAAAAATAAATGGAATAGATAATAAAAATACATACATAACTTGAAAAAAAATGAAATAGTGTAGATTGGAAAAAAATATTACTTCTCTCTAAATAGATAAATAAACTCGAAAAAAACAATACCCAATAACAGAGAGAGAGAGAGAAAAAAAAAAGAGAGAGAGAGAGAGAGAGAGAGAGAGAGAGATGTATACGAAAAGAAAATACTAGAAAAATAATTAGGCACTTAAGAAAATTCGCCTAGTCGTACACACATTAAAACAAGAAGGTGTGTGTGTGTGTAAACCAAACAAGCAGTGTGTGTGTGTGTAAATCAAGCAACGTGTGTGTGTGTGTGTGTGTGTAAAACAAGCAGTGTTTGTTTGTGTGTGTGTAAATCAAGCAGTGTGTGTGTGTGTAAATCAAGCAGTGTGTGTGTAAAACAAGCTGTGTGTGTGTAAATCAAACTGTGTGTGTGTGTGTGTGTGTATAATGAAGGTACGGGCATGTAGTATGGGGTGTGATGGGTATAAATAATAATAATGACTTGACTCTGAATACTGGAGTTACTGGAGTCTCCAAAGTCAGATTCTCAGTCCCATCCATGGAGTTTGTGTGGGAACAGACCCTCATGGTAAGTACGAGCCTAATGGTGTTTACTTTTATACAAGCCTAATGTTTACCTTTATACGAGCCTATTATTATTTACCTTTATACAGTGTTATTTACCTATATACAATTTTATTTACTTTTATACGGGTCTAATGTTTACTTTTATACGAGCCTAATGTTGTTTACTTTTATACAAGCCTAATGTTATTTACTTTTATACTGGCCTAATGTTACGAGCCTAATTTTATTTACTTTTTATACAAGCCTAATGGTGTTTACTTTTTATACAAGCCTAATGGTGTTTACTTTTATACAAGCCTAATGTTATTTACCTTTATATGTAGGAGAGAGAGAGAGAATATGGAAGGAAAGATAGAGATAGAGAGAATATGGAAGGAAGAGAGCGAAAGAGAGAATATGGAAGGAAATATAGAGATAGACAATTGAGAGCGAGAGAGAATATGGAAGGAAAGATAGAGATAGAGAGAATATGGAAGGAAAGATAGAGATAGAAATTTGAGAGCGAGAGAGATAATGGAAGGAAAGATAGAGATAGACAATTGAGAGAGAGAGAGAGATATGGAAGGAAAGATAGAGATAGACAATTGAAAGAGAGAGAGCGAGAGAGAGAATATGGAAGGAAAGATAGAGATAGACAATTGAAAGAGAGAGAGAGAGAGAGATAACAGGTGGTGTGTTGTGTGTGTGGAAATAGCAAGTGTGTGACCATATTTGTGTTTAAGTGACCAACCCGCTCCACCTTACTTCACTACCCACTCACCCTCCTCCTCTTCTGTCCCTCACCCTCCCTCCTTCCCTTCCTCTCTCCTCCCTGCCTCTCTCCTTCCTTCCCCTCCCTCCCTTTCTGTCCCTCCCCCTCCCTTCCCCCTCCCTCCCTCTCTCTCCTTCCTTCCCCTCCCTCCCTCCCTCACATAGCTAAACTCCCTCCCTCCCTCTCTCTCTCTCCTTGCCTTCTTCCCTCCCCTCCCTCCCTCCCTCTCCTCCCTCTCTCTGTGTGTGTGAGATAGATAGATAGATAGATAGATTATGTGTGTATGTGATAGAGTAAAATATATAGTGGTTAGATAAGGTGTGTGTGTGTGTGTGTGTTTGACAGATTACGGTTTGTGTGTGTGATATTTAAGAGAGAGAGATAGATTAAGGATTGTGTGTGTGTGTGTGTGTGTATTGTAATATTAAATAGTTATGAATGAATATTAATGACAGAGAGATGGATTAAGTACAGTGTTTAGTTAAGGATATGTGTGTGTGTGTGTGTGTATGACCTTATCCAGCCAGCCATGTCTGACCTGACCTCGTACCTACCAACCGTGAATGGAGAAAGTGGGTGGGGGGGGGGAGGGTGAGTGAGGGGAGGGGGGGAGTGAAAGAGTAAGGAATGCTGATGGTGGTAGTGTTATAAATGGTAATGGGGGGGGGGGGGTGGGTAACACACACACACACATACACCTCCTCTCTCTCTCTCTCTCTCTCTCTCTCTCTCTCTCCTCTCTCTCTCTCTCTCTCTCTCTCTCTCTCTCTCTCTCTCTCTCTCTCTCTCTCTCTCTCTCTCTCTCTCTCTCTCTCTCTTATATACGTATAAATTTATATATTGTTATTGTTATTATATTATTGTTATTATTTCAGATGGGAAGAAAGTGACATTCCTCGTTGGTGTTGATGGAGAACCAGTAGTGTTGGTCCTTGGTAGTGAAGATGGTGATGGTAGTGATGATGTGGACCAATTATTACAAGAGAGAGCCAGAAGACAAGCTGACCTAGAGTCTGATATTCTCAAGTATGTATATAATTATGTAAGGGGGGGGTGTGTGAGTAGGGGGACAGGCTTGGGGGGGTGTGGGAGTAGGGGACAGGCTGGGGGGGGAGTAGGGGACAGGCTTGGGGGGGACTGGGGTGTGTGGGAGTAGGGACAGGCGCAGTCGCGGTGGGCGAAGCCAGTGCTTGTATTTATTTATTTTATTTATTACCAAGATGTATTTTTTTTATCAATGTTTGTCTTTATTCTATTTACTAAAGTCTGTTCAAAACTTGTGTTCCATTTTCCTCTATCTATCTGTCTCTATTTCTATCTATATCTTTATATCTATATCTATCTATCTCTATCTGTCTCTATTTCTATCTATCTTTTATCTGTCTATCTATATGTTTATCTATTTCTATCTATCATAGCATAAGAGGCCAGCGGAAACACAAGTTTTGAACAGCCTTTTTTTTATATACCAAGATGTATTTTATGTATTTTCAGACGAGCAGCCGAGGAGGAATTAGACAAGTTGGTTCGTTTGAGTCGATCTACGGTACAAGCCATGGAAGAAGAAGCTATTAAAATATTAGTAAGGTGTGTAGTGATGATGGTAGTAGTGGTGGTAGTGATGGTGGTAGTGGTAGTGGTGATGGTAGTGGTGATGGTGGTGGTGATGATTGTAATAGTTGTAATACACACACACACACAATCCTGGGAACACACACACACACAAGTCTGTTAACACACACACACGCACCCAAGCCTGTCCACACACACACACGCACCCAAGCCTGTCCACACACACACACAAGTCTGTTAACACACACACACACACGCACCCAAGCCTGTCAACACACACACGCACACAAGTCTGTCAACACACACACACACACAATCCTGGGAACACACACACACACAATCCTGGGAACACACATACACACACAAGCCTGTCAACACACACACACAAGCCTGTCAACACACACACACACAAGCCTGTCAATACACACACACACACACAAGCCTGTCAATACACACACACAATCCTGTCAATATACACACACACAATCTTGGGAACACACACACACACAATCCTGTCAACACACACACACACAATCCTGTCAACACACACACACACACAATCCTGTCAATACACACACACAATCCTGTCAACACACACATACACACACACAATCCTGGGAACACACACACACACACACAAGCCTGTCAACACAAACACACACACAAGCCTGTCAACACAAACACACACACACAAGCCTGTCAACACACACACACAAGCCTGGGAACACACACACATTATTATTATTATTATTATTATTATTATTATTATTATGGAAAACCTATGGTGTTACTGAGTGAATGATTTACTGCTGATACTGAGAATGAATGAGATTGTATACAGCAGCTCATGTACTGTTAATTCACACACACACTCTCTCTCTCTCTCTCTCTCTCTCTCTGTGTGTGTGTGTGTGGATGAATGAGATTGTATACACAGCAGCTCATGTACTGTTAATTCACACACTCTCTCTCTTCAGGAACACGACCCAGCCAGGGAAGCGGTGGTGAGGTCACTACAAGAAGCAACGGTAGAAATGGAAGGACACATACAAGCACTACAACAACAACAACAACAACAACAAGAGAAGAGCCACATACAAACACAAACACAACAACAACAACAACAAGAGAAGAGTCACACACAAACACCACCACAACAACAACAACAAAAAATTAAACCAAACCGTTGCCCTTCCCTCACTACTACTACTACTGCTACTAAAATGGATAGTGGTGGTGATAGTAGTAGTAGTAGTGGTGGTAGTGGTGATTCCTCTCCGTCCTCCTCCCTCTCTTCTCTTTCTTCCTCCTCTTCTCTCCCTCCCTCCTCTCTCTCCACCACCACATCTTCTCTCCCTCCCTCTCTCCCTCCCTCTCTCCCGCCCTCTCTCCCTCCCTCCACTTCCTCTTCTCTCCCTCCCTCTCTCCCTCCCTCCTCTCTCTCCACCACCACCTCTTCTCTCCCTCCCTCCCTCTCTTCTCTCCCTCCCTCCCCTCCTTCCTTCAGTATTTCATCTTATGGGAATAATAATAATAATTTTGTAACCAGAAAATTGAGTGGATTGTCAATATGGGATATAAATAATAAATCAGACATTTCCTCCATTCCCTCCATTTCCTCCGTTCCCTCCACTCTTTCCTCCATTCCCTCCAATCCCTCCACTCTTCCCTCCAATCCCTCCACTCTTTCCTCCCTTCCCTCCACTCTTTCCTCTGTTCCCTCCACTCCCTCCACTCTTCCCTCCAATTCCTCCACTCTTCCCTCCCTTCCCTCCACTCTTTCCTCCGATACTTCCTTCTTGCCTCCCCCTCCCTCCTCCCTTACCATCTTGGAGGGAAGAGAAGAAGAAGAAGAAGAAGAAGATAGAAGTCAACTCTCTTCACCTCCAACTTCTGTGGTAAGTTATTATTAGTATTAGTATTTTACTCGTCCGATTTAATATTGCCGTTAATATCTGGACCGAAAAGCGCTTGTGGAGAATACACACACGAGTACGAATACCCGACGCCGCCCCCCTGCCACCCCCCCGCCCCGCCACCGCCACCGCTCCCGCCGTCCCCCCGCCCCGCCGTCCCCCCGCCCCGCCGCCCCCGCCCCCGCCGTCGCCCCGCCCCCGCCCCGCCGTCGCCCCGCCCCGCCGGAGTAGCAGCACAAATTGTTATCTTTATATTATTATCATTGTTATCTTTGTATTATTATTATTATTATTATTATTATTATTATGTTTCTTTGGTTTACAGATGGGAGTAGCAGCACAAATTGTTATCTTTTTATTATCTTTCTATTATTATTATTATTATTATTATTATTATTATTATTATTATTATTATTATTACAGATGGGAGTAGCAGCACAAATCCGTCGTTTTGAACAATTATCCGAGGGTTCATTGGAGGCATTGAAGACGGCCACGTTGGAGCGAGCCAGAAGGAGGAGACAGAAGGAAATATTAGAACACCTTAGAAGTCAAGTTGTGGAAGTACAACAACAACATCTTGATCATAGATTATGGCAAGAACAAGGTATATATACACACACACATATACATACAGACACACATACATACACATACACATACACATACACACACACACACTTCTCTACATAATTTGTGTGGTACAGAAATAATAATAATAATAATAATATTTTTTCATGTAGTATAGAAATAATAATAATAATAAACATAATAATTTTGTGTGTGGTTCAGAAATAATAATAATAATAAACATAATATTTTTGTGTGTTGTTCAGAAATAATAATAATAATAATAATAATGTTAATAATAAACAATATTTTTTTGTGTGGTATAGAAACAAAAATAATAATAATAATAAACATAATATTTTTTCGTGTGGTATAGAAATAATAATAATATAAACATAATATTTTCTTGTGTGGTATAGAAATAATAATAAACATAACATTTTTCCGCGGCACAGAGAGGAAGGCGAAGGAAGCGGAGCGAAGAATTAGAGAGATAGCAAGGAGGGCACGAGAGGAACACCGACGGACATCCATACACACACCCACACCCTCACCCACCTCCTCCACGCCCACCACACCCACCACACCCAACGCTAACACCATCAACGGGTATTCGTACTCGCGTGTGTATTCTCCGCAACCGCTCTTCGGGCAAGATATTAACGGCAATATTAAGTCGGACGAGTAAGTTGGAAGTGGGTCCATTTTTTTTTTTTTTTTTTTTTTTTTTGGTATATGTTTGTTTGTGTGTACTGTATATGTTTGTTTGTTGTTTTATTTGTGATGGTTAATGTTGACTAAATTATTTGTTTTGTTTTTTCCCCCCTCCTTTCCACACACACACACTCACTCACTCACTCACTCACTCACTCACTCACTCACTCACTCACTCACTCACTCACTCACTCACATTCACTCTCCACACACACACACACATCCCATCCCTCTCTCTCCACACATCCCCCCACTCTCCCCATCCCCCTCTCCACACACACACACACACACACACACACAGTTTCAGCAACAACAACCTCATCCAACGTAGCAGTAGTAGCAGTGTTGTTGGTGTGTGTGTTGGTGTGAGACAGAGAGCAGTACGTCCACCCAAGCCTCCCTCCCGTGCTGCCATAGTCACTTGGTTCAGAGACGAGGAATTGCCTAAAGGAGCTGGTCTCGATCCTACACACACACATATTGCTCCTTGGTTCCATGGTGGGTATTTCATAAACTATACTTCTCTTTCCTTCGTTTCTTTCCTTTGTTTCCTTCCTTTTTTTCATGTTTTCTGTCTCTCGTTTCCTTCTCTTTCCTTCCTTTTTTTCATGTTTTCTGTCTCTCGTTTCCTTCTCTTTCCTTCCTTTATTTCATGTTTTCTGTCTCTCGTTTCCTTCTCTTTCCTTCCTTTTTTTCATGTTTTCTGTCTCTCGTTTCCTTCTCTTTCCTTCCTTTTTTTCATGTTTTCTGTCTCGTTTCCTTCTCTTTCCTTCCTTTTTTTTTTTGCTCCTTGGTTTAATAATAATAATAACAACACATTAATTCACAGGTATAATCAGGTTAGGATAGGTTAATAGAGTTGTATATAAGTTTAACCAATTATAAAACCTTAATAATAATAATAATAACAAACACAACATAAATAATAATAATAATAATAACAACACATTAATTCACAGGTATAATTAGCCGGATGGAAGCTGTAATAATAACATAAAAAAAAAATAATAATAACAACATAAATAATAATAATAATAACAACATAAAATAATAATAATAATAACATAAAATAATAATAATAATAATAATAATAATAATAACGACATAAATAATAATAATAATAACAACATTAAATAATAATAATAATAACAACATAAAATAATAATAATAACAACATAAATAATAATAATAATAATAATAACCGCACATTAATTCCCAGGTATAATCAGCCGGACTGAAGCTGAGGACATTTTACTGAGTATAGGTGATGTGGGTTCCTTCCTGGTCCGTGTGAGTGAGCGTATATGGGGGTATGCCATCTCTTATCGTGCCCACCAACGATGTAGACATTACCTTATTGATGTCACGGGAGGAAGGTACACGTTCTTTGGTTCACACGCCTCGGCACACCGATCCCTCAGTCAGTATATATTGGCAACACTGATTATATGTTTATTTTATCCGTTGTTTACTCCCTTTTATTTATATTGGGAGGATTGGCAATACTGTTTTTTTATGTTTATTTTATCCGTAGTTTACTCCCTTACTTATTATTTTATCCATTTTTTATTTGGCAATACTGATTATATATTTATTTTATCCGTTGTTTATTCCCTTTTGTTTATATATTATAGGGATTGGCAATACTGATTATATATTTATTTTATCCATTGTTTTCTTCCTTTTATTTGTATTTTTAGGTTATTGGCAACACTGTTATTATATATTTATTTTATTGGCAACACTGGTTATATATTTAATCCAATATAATAAAAAAACTAAAAATTATAAGCGTACGAAAAAATCTAAAAAAATCGGTGTTTACGTTTTTTTTCAGGCGACCTGGTAGAATTCCACAAACGTGAAGCAATCACGTCGACGGGCGGTGAACTACTAACCCAACCGTGTGGACAACCCCAAACAACAACAACAACATCATCTTCACTATCATCATCATCATCACTATCACCTGACTACCTCGAACTGTTTACTGGAACTCCATATATGTCAACGTGACTTAACCTGACCTAACCTGACCTAACCTAACCTAACCTGACCTAACCTGACCTAACCTAATCTAATCTAATCTAATCTAATCTAACCTGACCTAACCTAACCTAACCTGACCTAACCTAACCTAACCTAATCTAATCTAATCTAACCTAACCTAACCTAACCTAACCTAACCTAACCTAACCTAACCTAACCTAACCTAACCTAACCTAACCTAACCTAACCTAACCTAACCTAACCTGTCCTAACCTAACCTAACCTAACCTAACCTAACCTAACCTAACCTAACCTAACCTGTCCTAACCTAACCTAACCTAACCTAACCTAACCTAACCTAACCTAACCTAACCTGACCTGACCTGACCTAACCTAACCTAACCTAACCTAACCCAACCTATAATGATCTATGTACATAATGTTAATACTATAAGATATAATTATACAGTTATAATCAAATATCCACCAACACTTTCCTTTTGCGAGGCGAGCCGCGAGTGGGGGGGGGGGGCGAGCATAGGAAAAGCACCCACGACATAGCCGTGGGTGGCGAAGCCAGTGCTTATTATTATTATTATTATTATTATTATTATTATTATGAGGTGGTGCAAATATTATACATGTGTTGTTCTTTATTACCAAGATATTTACAAGTATGGAAGGAAAGTGTTGGTGGATATTTGAGTGTGACTGTACAGACATTTAATAGTTTTATATTTAAATAGTTAATAATTATTCTTTTTTATCTTTGTCATCAAAAAATAAATTCCACAACTGAAACACTAGAATTATGTAAACAACTTTTAATAATCTCATAACATGTTTACTTTACTTATTCCAATTGTTTACTTTACTTATTCTATTGTTTACTTTACTTATTGTTTACTCTGTTTACTTTACTTATTCCAGTGTTCACGTTACTTATTATTTACTCTGTTTACTTTATTAATTCCACTGTTTACTTTACTTATTCAATTGTTTACTTTACTTATTCTATTGTTTACTTTGAATTGTTTACTTTACTTATTGCTTACTCTGTTTACTTTACTTATTGTTTACTCTATTTACTTTACTTATTGTTTACTCTATTTACTTTACTTATTGTTTACTCTATTTACTTTACTTATTGTTTACTTTATTAATTCCACTGTTTACTTTACTCATTCCAATGGTTTACTTCTTGTTTATTCAGTTGTTTACTTTTCTCTTTATTCTCTTTATCTTTTATACTTTAATTAATATAGTCAATATAATAATAAATAAATAAATAAATGAGTCATATAAATAGCTAAATAATTAATGTAAATAGTTAATAAAAATTATGAATAATAATAATAATAATGAATAAATGATGATAAATATAAGAAATAGAGATAATGATAATAATAATAATAAATAATAGACAATATATTAGTATTATCTGTACATGATTAAATTGTGTATGTATGTATGTATGTATGTATAGGATACTTTTTTATACATACATACATAATATACATATAGCCTACATACATAATTATACGCACACATAAAATACACATATACACACACACACACACACATATACAACAGTGTATAATAATAAGTATATATATATATAAAAAAATTATCTATAAAATTTTTCCATAAAAAGACATTTCCAATTATATTTTGCTACCATATATTTACAAAGAAAATATTTATTATACATAATTATATACATACAGTATACACAGAGTATTTCAATATATGTAAGTATACAGTATTATTATTATTGGCAACAGTGTCATTTGTATTTTTTTTTAAGTATTAATTTAAGGGTAAAAAAAGATAGTTATTATTTTTTTTACGGAGGTTCCAATACAGTACTTTTTTTTTTTTTTTTTTTTTTTTTTTTTTTCTCCTTTATTCCTCCAAAGTATGTCAGGAAACACACAAACTAACTGTGTGTAAGAGAGAGCTACAGCCTGTGTGCATGTGTGTGTGTGTGTAAGAGAGCTTGTATGTGAGAGAGAGATAGATAGAGACAGCCTGTGTGTGCGCGCGCAAGAGAGAGCGAGCGACAGCCTGTGTGTGAGAGAGAAAGCCTGTGTAGTAGAGAGAGCCTGTATGTGAGAGAGAGATAGATAGAGACAGCCTGTGTGTGTGTGAGAGAAAGCCTGTGTCTGAGAGAGAGATAGAGAGACAGCCTGTGTGTGAGAGAAAGAGAGAAAGTCTGTGTATGAGAGAGATAGAGAGAGAAAGAGAGACAGCCTGTGTGTGTATTACTCACTCACTCTCTCTTTCTCTCTCTCTCACATATATTATACTGTATATTATTATTACTATAACATGTAAATAAAGTCTATATTTTAATTCCCATATAATTAACTATAGGAAAAAAGTTTATATTATTATGTATCAATAAATAATTATATCCTTTCATTATTTTTGATGTTTTTTTATATTCCTTAATTAATGGAGGAAACAAATATCCACCAAAAATAAAATTAGACCGAGGACATTCCCAGGACTACACCGGTCAGAATGGTGTATCATTTGTCAATTTCGTTGTTATTATTGAACCGGGGATTCGAACCTGGGATCTTTCAGTTAAGGCCAAATAACAACCTTCACTTTTTTTTTTTTTTTTTTTTTTTTTTTTTTTTTTTTTTTTTTTTTTATATCGAACCCCCCCATTGGTCATAAAAAAAAAATTGTAGGCCTAGGACGCTTCCCAGGCTTCACCGATCAAAATCTCAAGTCCAAGTTAAATATTCGGTGGTATTATTTTTTACTCTAGGTCAAACGATGAGATGATAGCATAAATAATTACCCAAATGTCATAAAGCAAAAATGTTATAAATTTGTGGGAAAAGAAGGTAAATAATATAATATAAAGGGGCAATAAACTGGATAATAACCCCTTTATTTCAAACACAAATTAACTCTTGCAATATTCACCTCTGTAATAATAAATATAAATTAAATAAATAAGTAAATAAATAAATAAAAATAAGTAAAATAACAATATAAATAATAATAATATATAAATAACTCTCAATACTCACCTCTGTAATAATAAATAAAAATAAATTAATAAGTAAATTAATAAATAAAAATAAGTAAAATAACAAAATAAATAATGTTACAAGATGGCGTCGGTCTGGCTTCAACATGGCGTCAGTATGAAGGTTAGTAAGGCTATCTAATTCTTATAATGTTTATATAATGTATAGATTCCATCAAAAGGTAAACAAAGCCTGACAACACGTGTTCACCTCAGTAATGGCTACATGGGTTTATTATTTACGAGTTTAATTGGTTATTTTTATTATTATTAAAGGATTTACCCGTAAGTATATTAGTTAATTAGTGAAATATGAGTTATAGTGAATTATTATACGTTGTTATAATGATAATAATGAGGTGAAAAGTATAACTAGATAACAAGATTATTTTGTTATTTTTGTTATTATTAAAGGATTTACCCGTAAGTATATTAGTATATTAGTGAAATATGAGTGATAGTGAATTATTATACCTTATTTAGACGTTATAATGATGATAATGACATGAAAATTACAGATATTTTACAAAATAACTGACGTGCTTATTTACAAGTTTAATTGGTTATTTTTATTATTATTAGAGGATTTACCTTAAGTATATTAGTGAAAGATAAATAGTAGTGAATTATTAATCCATGTTAAGATGCTATAATGAGATGAAAAGTTATTTGTGTTATTACAGTATTAGATAATTTACCTTTAACTTAAATATATTGATGGCAAATATTGAAAGAATTACTATTATTGTGTATGGTTTTTCTATCTTCATTACCCACTAATTTATACCATTTGGTATTATTACAGAATAAGTGTGTGTTTGTCTAAGTTAGGGTTTGAGCAGTGTTACCACATTAGGTTAGGTCCTGGAAATTTGCCCCAGTCACTTTATGATAGTTTACACTGGTTATACCCGGTAGTCTGTACAGGTTAGGTCCCGGTAGTTTGTACAGGTTAGGTCCCAGTAGTTTGTACAGGTTAGGTCCCGGTAGTTTGTACAGGTTAGGTCCCAGTAGTTTGTACAGGTTAGGTCCCGGTAGTCTGTACAGGTTAGGTCCCGGTAGTCTGTACAGGTTAGGTCCCAGTAGTTTGTACAGGTTAGGTCCCGGTAGTCTGTACAGGTTAGGTCCCGGTAGTTTGTACAGGTTAGGTCCCAGTAGTTTGTACAGGTTAGGTCCCGGTAGTTTGTACAGGTTAGGTCCCAGTAGTTTGTACAGGTTAGGTCCCAGTAGTTTGTACAGGTTAGGTCCCGGTAGTTTGTACAGGTTAGGTCCCAGTAGTTTGTACAGGTTAGGTCCCGGTAGTCTGTACAGGTTAGGTCCCAGTAGTTTGTACAGGTTAGGTCCCGGTAGTTTGTACAGGTTAGGTCCCAGTAGTTTGTACAGGTTAGGTCCCAGTAGTTTGTACAGGTTAGGTCCCGGTAGTTTGTACAGGTTAGGTCCCGGTAGTTTGTACAGGTTAGGTCCCGGTAGTCTGTACAGGTTAGGTCCCGGTAGTTTGTACAGGTTAGGTCCCGGTAGTCTGTACAGGTTAGGTCCCGGTAGTTTGTACAGGTTAGGTCCCGGTAGTCTGTACAGGTTAGGTCCCGGTAGTCTGTACAGGTTAGGTCCCGGTAGTCTGCTGTGGTCTAGGTTAGGTCAGGTCAGGCTAATTTTGTTCATATATTCAACAGGCCCGAAGTTAAATACCGTATATATATTTTTTTATGACTATTTATATAATTTTTCCGGTAGGTGTGGTTTTATTTTATTGTGTGGTTTTATTTTTGTTGTTATTAATATTTTTAACCCCCTTGGTATATATATATTTTTTTGTGAATATATATTTTTTTTTGTGAATACTTTTATTTTTTTTTTGTGAATATTTTTTTGATTTTTTTTTGTGAATATATATATTTTTTTTTGTGAATATTTTTTTGTGAATACTTTTTTTTTTTGTGTGTGAATATTTTTTTGTGAATTTTTTGTTCTGTAGGTGTGGTTTGAACAAGATGGGGAGTTTCGGTCAACTAATACACACCAAAGTGGAAGACCTCATGTTTAGGATGTATACCAACGCCGAGATAAAGAGCATCTCGGTATTGAAGGTCACCAACGACACCACCTTTGATGAACTGGGTAACGTCAGTAGGGGAGGCGTCTATGACCTTCGCTTAGGTAAGGGCACTCGTATTATTATTGGTATTATTATTATTGTTATTATTATTTTTATTATTTTCTTTATTATTATTTTTTGTGTTATTATTATTTTTTTTTTCCATTATTTTTACTGTTATTTTTGTTATTATTTTTATTTTCCTTATTTTTAGTGTTATTGTTATTATTTTTATTATTATTTTTGGTGTTATTTTTGTTATTATTTTTATTTTCATTATTTTTAGTGTTATTGTTATTATTTTTATTATTATTTTTAGTGTTATTTTTGTTATTATTTTTATTATTATTTTTGGTGTTATTATTATTATTATTATTGTTACATATATCTCCGTTTTCTTTATACTATCTCCCCATTTTCTATACTATCTCCCCATTTTCTTTATACTATCTTCCCATTTTCTATACTATCTTCCCATTTTCTTCATTTCAGGTGTGATGTCCGAGCGTCAGAGTGAGGTGTGTGAGACGTGTAAACAGACGGGTTATCACTGTACCGGACATTGTGGTCACATTGAACTGCCTGTACCCATGTATAACCCACTCTTCTATGCCGCCATTAGAAAAATACTCGGAACCATGTGTACTAAATGTTTCAGACTACAGGCTGAAGGTGAGTGTGTGTGTGTGTGTGTGTGTGTGTGAGAGAGATTGAGAAAGGGTGTGTGTGTGTGTGATTGAGAGAGAGAGGGTGTGTGTGAGAGAGAGAGAAAGAGAGTGAGGGTGTGTGTGTGTGAGAGAGAGAGAGTGAGAGTGTGTGTGATTGAGAGAGTGAGGGTGTGTGTGTGTATGTTTGTGTGTGTGTGTGTGAGGGTGAGAGTTTGAGATGAATCATATAAGCTAAATGAGTCTCAAATTGTTAAAAATATGTGATATTTTGTACAAAGTGAGAAATCAGCTGACCACAGAATCAATATTTAGTTGTAAAGGTTCAGAAAAAGGTTATTATGTTTATTATTATTATTTATTATTATTATTTATTATTATTATTTATTATTATTATTTATTATTATTATTTATTATTATTATTTATTATTATTATTTATTATTATTATTTATTATTATTATGTTTATTATTATGGTTATTTTTATGTTTTTGCATCTTGGAAATTATTGAAGTTTGAAAATATTTTAAGTTTGCAAATATTTAAGCAAGGTTGCGGAAGGAATTAGGGGGTGTGCGGGAATAGGGGACAGGCTTTCTACCCCCCCCCCACCCCAAGCCTGTCCCCTACTCCTGCACCCTCTTAATCCCTTCCCAAGTGTGTCCCCTATTCCTGTACCCTCCTAATCCCCCCCAAAAGTCTGTCCCCTATTCCTGTACCCTCCTAGCCCCCCCACAAGTCTGTCCCCTATTTCTGTACCCTCCTAACCCTCCCCCCCCCCTCCAAGTGTGTCCCCTATTTCTGCACCCCCTTAATTAACACACACACACACACACACACACACACAGGTCATCAAGTTATCCAGTTACAATACCAAATGCTGTTACTGGAACAAGGATATGGACTGGAAGCTCTGGAACTGGCGGACCTTGTTAATCAAACCCTGGCTGGAACGAGGGACAAGGAAGCTGTTGAGGTGAGTGTGTGTGTGTGTGTGAGTGTGTGTGTGTGTGTGAGTGTGTGTATGTGAGTGTGTGTGTGAGTGTGTGTGTGAGTGTGTGTGTGTGTGTGTGCGTGCGTGCGTGCGTGCGTGCGTGTGTGTGTGAATCAAGTAATAATCATGTTTAATACTGTCATAGATTGTAAGAAAGATTTAATACTACATTAGACCTATATGTTAAGATTATCCAACAACTCCACTTATGGCATTTGGCTAAAGTTATAATGAAATAAACTCTCTCTCTCTCTCTCTCTCTCTCTCTCTCTCTCTCTCTCTCTCTCTCTCTCTCTCTCTCTCTCTCTCTCTCTCTCTCTCTCTCTCTTTCTTTCTCTCTCTCTCTCTCTCTCTCTCTCTCTCTCTCTCTCTCTCTCTCTCTCTCCCCCCCCCCCCCAGGCAGTAACAGGTGTGGATGGCCGTGAGATAAAGAATGTCAATTACGCCAAGCTGTTTTTTATCAAGAAATTGGAAAAGAAAGTCAAGAAGTTTTACGATGACGTGATCCAAGGTAATGTGTGTGTGTGTGTGTGTGTGTACTAGTAATAATAATAATAATGATAATAGAAATAAAAATAATAGGAATAAAAATAATAATAGTAGAGATAATTGTAATAATAATAATAATAATAGAAATAATTATAATAGTAGAAATAATAATAATAATAATAGTAGAGATAATGATAATAATAATAATAATAATAGAAATAACAGTGATAATAGAAATAATAATAATAATAATAGTAATAATAATAGAAATAATAGTAATAATAATAATAGTAATAAAAATAATAATAATAGAAATAACAGTGATGATAGAAAAAAAAAAATAATAATAAAAAATAATAATAATAGAAATAATAGTAATAGAAATAACAACAATAATAATAATAATAAAAATAATAATAAATAATAATAATAATACTGCTACTATTTCAGGTGACAGCAACAACACACAACACACATCAACATGCAACATTAAGGCTCTCGAATTGCAAATCATAACCAAATTTCTGGAGAGCATCAAGAGTCGTCAATATTGCAAGCTGTGTCGAGCCTACATGCCTAAACTCTCTTTCCAAGGCTCAAGGCTAATGAAGGCTAACACAGGATATGACAAGAAAAAAACAACAAACACGAAAATAAACGAAGATAAGAGGAAGATAAATGAAGGAAAGATGAAATTAAATGAAGGAAAGATGAAGATAAATGAAGGAAAGAGGAAGATAAATGAAGGAAATAAGAAAATAAACGTAGGAAAGGCGAGATTAGACGAAGGAAAGAGGAAAATAAATGAAAAAAAGATGAAATTGAACGAAGGAAAGATGAAATTAAATGAAAAAAAGATTAAATTAAATGAAGGAAAGGCGAAATTTGACGAAGAAATGGATGAAATGGATGAGTTTGGAAAGGAGGAGGAGGAGGAAGAGGAGGAATATGATGAACAGGAAGGAAAGGAGGAAGATGAAGAGGAATTATTACCTGAATTAATCTCAGACACTCAGTCTTATATTACATCTGAACAGGTAATAATGATAATAATAATAATAATAATAATGATATGAATAATAATACTAATAATGATAATAATAATAATGATATAAATAATACTAATAATACTAATGATAATGATAATAATAATGATAATAATAATAATAATAATAATAATAATAATAATAATGATAATAATAACAATAATGATATAAATAATGATAATAACAATAATAACAATAATGATATAAATATAAATAATAATGATAACAACAATAATAATAATAATAACAATAATAATAATGATAATATCTTTAACTACCATTATACTATCTTTATCTATCTTATACTATCTCTAACTATCTTTATCTTTCTTGGGCAGGCTCGTACAATGTTAAGAGAGTGTTGGAAGAAGGACGGTGATATCTTAGCGTGTGTGTATCCAATATTAGCTTCCTTCAACCAGTCACACCCCACCGACTTGTTCTTCACGTCACTCCTCCTCGTTATGCCGTCCAGGATGAGACCTTGTAATTTTCTCAACGGTGTACTGATTGAACACGAAACTAGCACTATACTTAAGGTATGTGTGTGTGTGTGTGTGTGTGTGTATGTGTGAGAGAGAGATTGGGAGAGAGTAATAGTGTGTTTGTGTGAGAGGGGGAGAGAGTAATTGTGTATGTGTGTGTGTGTTTGTTTGAGAGAGGGGGAGAGAGAGAGTAATAGTGTGTGTGTGTGTGTTTGTTTGAGAGAGAGATGGGGAGAGAGAGAGAGTAATAGTGTGTGTGTGTTTGAGAGAGAGATGGGGAGAGAGGGAGAGAGTAATAGTGTGTGTGTGTGAGAGAGAGAGAAAGAGAGGGAAGAGAGTATAATAATATATATACTGTATATATATGTGTATGTATGAGTTTAATAATAATTGTCTATAATATTATATCCACACATCCCCTCTCTCAATCACACACACACACACACACACACACCATCTCTCAATCACACACACAAACACCTTCTCTCAATCACACACACAAACACCCTCTCTCAATCACACACACACACACCCTCTCAATCACACACACACACCCTCTCTCAATCACACACACACACCCTTTCTCTCAATCACAACCTCTCTCAACCACACAAACACCCTCTCACAATCACACACACACACAATCTCAATCTCTCAATCTCTCACCAACAGAGCATCATCCGACTATCAAAAGCCCTAACCTTCCTAATGTCTCTGGTTCACGGGACTATCACCGACATACCCGACACCCTCACCTACATACTGAGTGAAGTACCCGGTGCCACCAACGCTGAGAAGGTACAGACGGTGTGGCATCAATTACAGAGTCTAGTGGATAGTTTATTTGATGCTGATCTTAATAAACTCACCAAGAATACTTCAAGGGGGATTAGACAGGTGAGATTAGAGTTGTTTTTTGTTATTTGTTTGTTTGTTGTTGTGGTTATTGTTGTTACTGCTATTATTATCGTAGTTATTATTATTATTATTTTTATTATTATTCTGAAGACTAATCCATTTTTTATTGGTATCATTATTATTAGTATTATTATTATTGGTATTATTATTATTATTGGTATTATTATTATTGGTATTATTATTATTATTACAGTATTATTATTGTTTTTATTATTGTTTTCAAGACTAATCCAATTATTATGGGTATTATTATTGGTATTATTATTATTTGTATTATTATTATTGGTATTATTATTAGTATTGGTATTATTATTATTATTATTAGTATTAGTATTAGTATTAGTATTATTATTTATATTATATTCTGAACTAATCCGTTTTCCGCCAATCCTATCTCCGTCCATCCCAGGTGATAGAGAAGAAGGAGGGTTTATTCCGCAGTAACCTGATGGGCAAGAGGGTGAACTACTCCGCCCGTTCCGTGGCCGCACCCGACCCTCAACTCTCCGTGGATGAGGTCGGAGTGCCGATGGACTTTGCTGTCAAACTCTCCTATCCGGTCCCTGTTACTCAGTGGAATGTAGAGGAACTTAGACAAATGGTACGTGGTAGGTGGGAGAAGTGGGTGTGTGTATGGTAGGTGGATGTGGGTAGGTGTGTGGGTGGGTGGTAGGTAGGTGGGTAGTGGTTATGTGTGTGTGTGTGGTAGGTGGTGTGTGTGTGGGTAGGTGGTTATGTGTGTGTGGGTGGGTGGGATGGTAGGTGTGTATATCAAGTATATTAAATTAAAGTTAAAATCACCTTCCATCATTCATCAACAGGTTAATTACACAGGTTATTTTGTCTTCAGGTAATTACACAGGTTATTTTGTCTTCAGGTAATTACACAGGTTATTTTGTCTTCAGGTAATCAAAGGTGCTATACTTTAATTAGACAGGTTATTTTATCTTCAGGTAATTACACAGGTTATTTTGTCTTCAGGTAATTACACAGGTTATTTTGTCTTCAGGTAATTACACAGGTTATTTTGTCTTCAGGTAATTACACAGGTTATTTTGTCTTCAGGTAATTACACAGGTTATTTTGTCTTCAGGTAATTACACAGGTTATTTTGTCTTCAGGTAATTACACAGGTTATTTTGTCTTCAGGTAATTACACAGGTTATTTTATCTTCAGGTAATTACACAGGTTATTTTGTCTTCAGGTAATTACACAGGTCATTTTGTCTTCAGGTAATCAAAGGTGCTATACTTTAATTAGACAGGTTATTTTGTCTTCAGATAATTACACAGGTTATTTTCCCTTCAGGTAATCAATGGAGCTGATGTTTACCCCGGTGCTGTGATGGTGGAGGATGAGGAAGGGAAGAAGAAGCGTCTGGCCACCATGGACCGTACACAACGCCAGGCCATAGCCAAGAAACTCCTCACACCACAGGAGTCCCACGTCAAACCCACCAACGCCACCAAGATTGTTTACCGTCACCTCCTCAGCGGCGACTTTGTACTCATGAACCGACAACCTACTTTACATAAACCCAGTATCCAGGCTCATAGGGCTAGAGTGATGCCCAACGATAGGGTGTTACGTATGCCCTATGCCAACTGTAAGGCTTACAACGCCGACTTTGACGGCGACGAACTCAATCTACATTTCCCGCAGAACGAGGTGGCGCGGAGCGAAGCCAGACACCTCATAACGACACACAACCAATACCTCACACCCAAGGATGGCTCACCACTCGCCGGTCTAATCCAGGACTGTGTGGTGGCGTCGGTAATGTTAACGGTACGTGATCGTTTCTTCACGAGAGAGGATTACCAACAGTTAATTATTACTGGACTGTCACACCTCACAGGCAGGATTAAGACACTACCACCTGCCGTACTCAAACCCAAACAACTCTGGACCGGAAAACAAGTCATATCCACGTTACTTATTAATATTATACCCGAAGGAATGGTGTTGCCAACGTTTATATTCAAGACGTCTGTTAGAGTCGATGTAAGTGTTTGTTGTTATTGTTGTTGTTGTAGAATTTAAAGAAAGTTTTTATTTACTGTATGATTATTATTGTTGTTATTATCACTGTATTATTATTATTATTATTATTATTATTGTTATTATTGCTGTATTATTATTATTATTATTATTATTATTATTATTATTGCTGTATTATTATCATTATTATTGTTGTTATTATTATTATTATTATTATTATTATAATAATAATTATTATTAGTGTATTATTGTTATTATTATTACTGTATT
>JAWZYT010002343.1:0-55000 GCA_034508575.1 Petrolisthes manimaculis | reverse complement strand
CAACAATAATAATAATAACAATAATAATAATAATAATAATAATAATAATACCTACAGGATAACTACACCAAGAAGCGAGTGCCGGAACAGAAGTTAACCCGAGAGGAAGTGACCACGGCCGTCCACATGAAGGCACTCAATGCCCTCGTCGACCCGGGTGAAGCCGTCGGTGCTCTCTGTGCCCAGGTAAACAAACATTAATATTATCACCTATGGGGTCGACAAAAAAAAAAAAAAAAAAATGCAATAATTAAAAAAAAAAATAATAATAATAATAATAATGCAAAAAATAAAGACCAATAAGAATAAGAATAAATAGATAAAATAATAATAATAATAATAACAATAAATAATAATAATAATAATAATAATAACATGAGTTTGTATAAATTGTTGTATTATTAATATTCTTGTTTTATTATTATTATTGTTGTTGTTTTTTGTTTCTTTACAGGCTTTGGGTGAACCACTTACACAGATGACACTTAACACTTTCCACTTTGCTGGACGAGATGAACTTAATGTTACTCTTGGTAAGTCTGTGTGTGTGTGTGTGTGTTTTTGTGTGTATATCTGTCTGTCTATTTATATATGTGTGTCTCTGTGTATGTGTGTGTTTATATCATTCTTTATATCTCTCTATCTCTCTCCCCCTAATGGGAACTGCCTTGACATGGTGGGAGGCTTGTGTGTGTCTGAGACCTGGCCAGCTAGACTAGAGGGGGCTCTGGCTCCTGCTCTGCCCCTAGTTCGGGGCTCCAGGGCTTCCCATGCTAGGAAGGTCACCAGTGACAGACCAGACTAAATGGTTCCCATCTTTCAGTTCATTAACTGTTCCCTCCTTTCTCTTTATTTTTTCTTCCTGCTTGTTGTCACACCTTTATCTCTATCACCTTTTTCTGGTGCTATAGCACACCAATGTTGACAACACTAATATCCATCCATCAATCAATCTCTCTCTCAGGTGTACCACGTATGGTAGAAATATTACGTACAGCAACTAAGAACATCTCAACACCGATCATGGAGGTTCCATTTCATCCGTGGGTCAACAAGGTACAGGCTCAAACATTACGTATGGAACTCTCACAGGTGTCGCTACATCAGGTACCTTATCTATTTATTTTGTGACTCATTTTAGCGTCTTTTATTTATTTTGACGATTCATTTTAGCGTCTTTTTTTTTTTTTTTTTTTTTTTTTTTTTTTTCGTCATTGGGAATAATTGATTTTTTTTTTTAATTTTGTCAGCATTGGAAAAAAATAATTGATTTTCTTTTTCTTTTTTTATTTTGTCGTTATTGAAAAAACAATATTGATTTTTTTTAATGTTGTCATTCCCCCCCTCCCCTCCCCCCCCCCCCAGGTGTTAAGAAGTCTACACGTGTCTGTTGAGTTGGATCGTGACGCACATAATAACCTCCACAGACGTACATGTATACGTCTGTCCTTCCTGCCTTACTCAGAATATAAACACACCTTTGCTATTACTCCACCTCAGGTCAGTAAATACACACACACACACACAAGTACGCATACACACACATACTGTACACACACATACTGTACACACACATACACACACACACACCTTTGCTATTACTCCACCACAGGTTAGTATACACACACACACACACACATATATGCATACACACTCAAGTACGCATGCCCATACATACACACACAAGTATGCATGCACATACGCACACACACACACCTGCCTACTTAATACCAACTGTACTCATTGTATTATTATATAGAGAAAATGTAAGGTGAGGAGTTTGTATAGAAGGTGTATGTAAGGTGAGGAGTTTGTAAAGAAGGTGTATGTAAGGTGAGGAGTTTGTATAGAAGGTGTATGTAAGGTGAGGAGTTTGTAAAGAAGGCAGAACAGAGTGGAAGAGTATGTAAAGGAGAGTAACATGAGGGACAGAGTAGGGAGTAAGGTGTCAGAGCTATAGATAGATAGAGTTATTATTATTATTATTATTATTATTATTATTATTATTACTATTATTATTATTATTAATATTATTATTATTATTATTATATGTATTATTATTATTATTACTACTACTATTATTATTACTACTACTATTATTATTATTATTATTATTATTATTATTATTATTATTATTATTATTATTATTATTATTATTATTATTATTACAGGTATTGGCCTTCACTGAGACACACTTCCTAACCAAAGTTCTCGTCAAAGAAATCAAAAAGTCATTCAAGAAATCCAAAGCTAAAATGTGGTAAGTTGAAATAAAGAGAAAGAGTTAACCTAACCTGACCTAACCTGACCTAACCTAACCTAACCTAACCTAACCTAACCTAACCTAACCTAACCTAACCTAACCTAACCTAACCTAACCTAACCTAACCTAACCTAACCTAACCTAACCTAACCTAACCTAACCTAACCTAACCTAACCTAACCTAACCTAACCTAATCTAACCTAATCTAACCTAACCTAACCCAACCCAACCCAACCTAACCTAACCTAACCTAACCTAACCTAACCTAACCTAATCTAATCTAACCTAACCTAACCTAACCTAACCTAACCTAACCTAACCTAACCTAACCTTCTCTCGTTCCTTTCAGTTCGTCTCAGTTCGACCGACAGAAGAAAGAAGAGGAAGATAAAATGAAAACAGGAGATAATGGAGAAGAGACAACGGACAATAATGAGAAAAGAGGGAATGGAAGAGGAGGAAGAGGAGAAGAAAATGATGATGATGATGATGACGATGACAAAGATGGAGGGGTAATTATAAATATATATACTGTACTTTCAATTATTATTAATATTAAAATTATTGTTGTTATTTTTATACTGTATTATTATTATTATTACTATTACTATTATTATTATTATTATTAGTACAGTATTAGTATTATTATTACTATTATTATTATTATTACTATTGTTATTAATATTATCATTATTATTATTATTATTATTATTATTATTATTATTATTATTATTATTATTATTATTACACACAGGATGATGACGGCACCTCATCCAACCGAAACAAAAAGAAACAAGAACAAGACTATTCAGAAAACGAAGACAACAACAACGACGACTCGGACGACGACGACAACAACGCTTCCAAAGACAACGGCCGAGGGTTGTCAGAAGACGAAGGCATTGAAGAAGATAGAGAAGAGGAAGAGGTAAACAAAATAATTAGAGTGTAGTGATATGTTTTTCTATATTTATATACTGTATTTATTAGTATTTTTTTTTTAAATTATTATTATTATTATTATTTTTTATTATTATTATTATTATTATTATTAATAATTTTTTTGATATTTATTTATTCATTATTATTATTATTTTTAGTTTTTTATTATTATTATTATTATTATTAATTTTTTTGTTATTTATTTATTCATCATTATTCTTTTTATTTTATTATTATTATAATTATTATATATTTTTTTATTATTTATTTATTTATTATTATTATTATTATTATTATTATTATTATTATTATTATTATTATTATATTGTATTTTCAGTCTCCCGAGGTTGGTATTGGTGAGAGGAGACGTAAAGTGCGAGTGAATCCCATCGAGGTGGAACAGAGAAGGGAAACAGTACTACAATATGACCCGTGTATCGTCGACTATTCCTTTGATACCAACGCACAACTCTGGTGTGAGGTACGCATATATCGGTTAATTTTTTTTTTATTTGGTATCACTGTTTTTATTAAGTATTGCCAATTGTCGGTGTGTGAGATTAGTAGATATATATTTTTTTTTTATAAAGTATTGCCAATTATCGGTGTGTGGTCCGTAGATATTGGTTAACTTTTTATTTATTTGGTATCACTGTTTTTACTAAGTATTGCCAATTATCGGTATTTTACTTATTTACTTATCTTTTACTAATATTTTACTCATATTTTTAATTATATTTTACTTATATTTTTACTTACGTTTTCCTTATATATTTTTCAGATGGTGTTAATGTTACCCGTCAGCGGTGGCAACTATGACATACATTCACTCGTCAACCACAAATCACAGACGGCCTTGGTTCACAGCGTCAAGAATCTACGCCGGGTGTTCGTGGAGGATAAAGACCAACGCTTGATGCTCAGGACCGAAGGCGTCAATATTATGGTGAGCCGAAAAAAAAAATTGGTCGGATTTGAGTTTTTCTAGCGACGGCAAAAAATAAAATTGGTCGGATTCAAATTTTTCTAGTGAGCGACAAAAGAAAAATTGGTTTGATTCAAATTTATCGTCAATAATATGGTGATCGGAAAAAAAAAAAAAAAGTACGTTTGATTCAAGTTTCTCGTCAATATTATTTTGACAATAAACAAATAAACAATAACATCCATGCAAAATAAACAAATAAATAATAACATCATCAAAAATAAATAAACAACAATAACATCCATGCAAAATAAACAAATTTACAACAACAACGATCAAAAATAAATAAATAAACAATAACATCCATAAAAAAAAAAAATGAACATCCGTCAAAAAAAAAAAAAAAAAAAAAAAAAAAAAATCCTCATCGTGTCTAATTTCTCCGCCCCGACAGAAAATGTTTGAGTACGAGCACCTCCTGGACGTCCACAAACTGTACACCAACAACATACACCAGGTGGCAGAACTGTACGGCATCGAGGCGGCACAACGATCCATTATCAGGGAGATACGCGCCGTACAGTCAGCATATGATATTAAGGTACTGTATTGTTATTATTATTGTTATTATTATTATTATTATTATTATTGTTATTATTATTATTATGCCAACTGACATTGTTTACCCCTGAGTTGTGGGGGTGTTGTAATAATAACAGTAATAATAATAATAATAACAACAACAATAATAATAACAACAATAATAATAATAATAGTAATAATAATAATAATAACAATAATAATAATAATAATAACAACAACAATAAAAATAATAATAAAAATAATAATAATATCAACAACAACAACAATAATAATAATAATAAAAAAAACACCTCCACCCCCCCACCCCCATTTTCCATTTCACCGCAGATCGACTTCCGCCACTTGACCCTCTTAGCGGACTACTTCACGTGTGAGGGCGTATATAAGGCTTGTTCACGCCAGGCCCTCGTCACGTGTCTATCACCGCTGCAGAAGATGTCTTATGAAACCTGTACTGAAAACCTCAAAAGGGCGTTACTTAGAGGTTAGTTGGTTGATTGTGTTTGTGTTATTTTGTGTGTGTGTGTTTGTTGTTGTGGATGGTTGTGTGTGTGTGTTGTGTTTGTGTTGTTGTTTGTATGTGTTTGTATGTGTGTGTGTATTTATTATTACGGTCAGTTCTTTAAATAATCATCCTTTCTTCAGTGTTTGTTTATTTGTTTATCTCTCTTCATGATTAGTTATTTGTTTATCTCTCTTCATGATTATTAATTTGTTTATTTATCTCTTCATGTTTATTTATTTGTTTATCACCATGATTATTTATTCGTTTGCTTATCTCTCTTCATGATTATTTGTTTATCTCTTCATGTTTATTTTTATGTTTATCTCTCATCATGTTTATTTGTGTTTATCTCTTCATGTTTATTTATTTGCTCATCTCTCATCATGTTTATTTGTGTTTATCTCTTCATGTTTATTTATTTGTGTTTATCTCTTCATGTTTATTTATTTATTTATCTAATGCATTTCTTTTCTCTTTTCCACAGGAGAGGAAGATCACATGTCATCACCAACAGCCAACATCACTGTAGGTCAACCCATTAAACTTGGTACTAACTCCATGCATATACTACACACCATAAGTTGAAATGGAAGGACAGTAGTAGCAGTAGTAGTAGTAGTTGTTGTGGAAGTTCGTCAAGGTGTCTGTCTGGCCGAGCATTGAATATTGTAATTTATTTTTATTTATTTTTATTTTTAATGAGACAATGGACAAATTCATTGCCTAATTCTACTCCATGTTGGATGTTTGGTTAACAACTTGTCTCATGGCTAACGTAAATTAAGGTAACAATTCCTTGGTAACAGTAAAGTTGAACCATAGAAATAGAAATACTGTATAATTATGTAAGCCTATAATTAAATATTAAACCTTTCCAACTTGTTAGTTTGATTAAATTAGGAACTGCAACACTTAGAAATAACTATTCTAACAAAACAAAAAAAATTGTTGGGGAGGAATTATACAAAAAATATTAACAAAATGTCTTATTTTATTTTATTTTAATATCAAAGTAATAATTGTTTCAAATAAAAAATGATGTACAGTACTCCCAAGATATGATTCACACAACACCGTCACATCACATCACGTCACATCACATCACGTCACAGCCCTAAATAGGAGCTGACATTTTAGTACAAGGCTTTTAAACTTAAAGGGTTTCAGTAAGGCTTATTTATTTATTTATTTATTTATTTATAATTTAAGACACCTTAAGTCTAATCAGTCCCATTCACCACCAACTCTTTCCTCTTGTACATTCTCTCATTTATCAACATTACAGGTTTTGTGTGAGTGTGTTCAAGGTGTGTTTTGGTTATTGAAGTATTTGTAAATCCAAGCGACATATATATATACAGCACAGTCAACACACTAAGTTCAATCTTTTATTCCACTCTCCTCTTCCAATCTTTTATTCCATTCTCCTTTTCCACTCTCCTATTCCACTTTCTTACTTTACTTTCTCATTTCACTCTTTTATTCCACTCTCTAATTCCACTCTTTTATTCTATTCTCCTTTTCCACTCTCCTATTCCACTTTCTTACTTTACTTTCTCATTTCACTCTTTTATTCCACACTCCTATTCCACTTTCTTATTCCACTCTCCTATTCCACTTTCTTACTTTACTTTCTTATTCCACTCTCTAATTCCAATCTTTTATTCCACTTTCTTACTTTACTCCCTTATTCCACTCTCCTATTCCATTTTCTTATTCCACTCTTCCTTATAACCACCATTATAATCACACACAACCTGTGCTGCAGCAAAGTCAACAATTTGTTTGTTGACAGTTTTGTGTTTGGAACAATAACGCCAAATTTTTGAATGGAGAAACTCCTTTGTGTTTCGTGCCTTAACCATCAATAGTGTGGATAATATCTTGTCTGATGTTAGTTTTTGGTATTTACTCCACACTTTCTGTTTGTATTCAGATGGTAAATGGAAATGGAACTCGTTTAATGTGTTATATGACGGAGGTATTTCATTTTTGGCAATGGCTCTTTGATAAAAACACCAACTATTTGTCACCTTAGGGCATAAATAATGTTGTGGTTTAGTAGCTGTTGAGGAGTAGTGAAGAAGTGAGGCAAAGATTTCTCTCCTCACGTCTTCCACAGTTCCGTTCAGGTTACGTTCAATAGATTCACCACAATATTTAGTTAACTCATCAATTACATCGTCTGTTAATAATCTCTTTCCTCGAGTGTCTTGTACTCTTGTGTGTAATTCACTTGTTTCAGATATATTTCTTGTGTATAATTCACTTGTTTCAGATATATTTTTATTAACTCTTGATTTTTTCACTTCCCTTAGAGCAACACCAAGTTTCCTACACAGACTACCAATATATTCACCTCTCTCTACTTTAACATTACCATAAGGTCCTTGTCCACCATTCATTGTACAGACATCGAGGTAGGTTGAATTATCACCGTCTGATATTAACAATTTATATCTCAGTTTACTATCCAGACTTCGACCGAATAATTTCACGGCCGCAGCAGCTTCCATCCCAACTGAATTGCCATCATCATCATCAGTTTTTTTCATACAGTGATCTTTATGCTGTTCAAACCAAGCGTCAAACTCTATTTCGTTTATCGTGTTATCTGTGTTCAATTCATTCCTCTTTTTGGTACATGGTTCACAATCCCTATTTGTGTTCAATTCATTCCTCTTATTGATACACTGTTCACAATCCCTATCTGTGTTCAATTCGTTCCACTTTTTGGTACACTGTTCACAATCCCTACTCACGGTTTCATAGTCAATAATCAATCCCGTCTGAGCTTCGATAACAACACCAATGCCGAACAATTTCTCGTGGGGTCCTTTATGGCGAAACGACCAATCGAAAAGCACCGTTATGTCGTAAATTCCGTCTCCATCCGGCGCCACTTTGAGCTCCTCCAAATAACACTTCTTAACGGCCTTGATGCTCGACTCCAACACACACACAGCCTCTACACACACGGCCTCGGTCACAATGCCGGTATAAAAATGGTGATATTTATTCCCTAGATACCTCATACTCATATTCCCTAACCATTTATTCACGTCACCATTACCATCACCATCACCATCACCATTACCATTACCATTCGTTATTTGGGTCACGGGAGTGTCGGTTATTTCAGAATTATTTAGTCCATCAGTTATTTCAGAATTATTTAGTCCATCGGTTATTTCAGAATTATTTAGTCCATCAGTTATTTCAGAATTATTTAGTCCATCGGTTATTTCAGAATTATTTAGTCCATCGGTTATTTCAGAATTATTTAGTCCATCAGTTATTTCGGAATTATTTAGTCCATCGGTTATTTCAGAATTATTTAGTCCATCGGTTATTTCAGAATTATTTAGTCCATCAATTACTTCGGAATTACTCAGTCCGTCGTTTCCGCACTCCTCGCACGCCACGTCAATCTTGCAGTCCGAATCTCTCTGTGCGAAACGGATCTTGACTTTCGCCCGGTGACATTTCGCACACACGACTTTATTCATGATTTCCTCTAAGTCAGTTTTGCGCAGTATTACATATTCCTTTTTCACACTTGAGGTAAAATTGGGTTCGGTTTCCTCGCACATGACGTACAATTTTCGCTTTTTTGCACTCGGCATTTCCGGGGTAGTGGTAGTGGCAGTAGAAGGGGTGGTAGTGGCATCAGTAGTAGTAGTGGCATCAGTAGTAGCGGCATCAGTAGTAGCAGTAGTAGTAGTAGTAGTAGTGGCATCAGTAGCAGTAGTAGTAGTAGTAGTAGTAGTGGCATCAGTAGCAGTAGTAGTAGTAGCACCAGTAGTAGTAGTAGTAGTAGTAGTCAGCATCTCTCTTATTTGGTGTTCTCTCCTTTTTTTTAACATCTTCAGGTGTTTTTCTCTTATTTTCTTTATATTATGGCGTCGAATTTCAGTTATTTTCTTTCTCCTAGGCATAATGAAGACTGTATGTGTGTAAAAATGGAGAAAAATTGGGGAAAATAGTATTGCAGGCCAACTACGGCACATATACTAAATTTTCCTGCCTTTGTTTTGTTTTGGCATGATTGTGTTTCCCTGACTTTTCAACGGTACCTCATTTATTTTGTATTTTTATTTTATTTATGCTTGTGGTGTCGAGGGATATATACACTTTCTAACTATCCCTCATTTATTATTATTCGTTTTTATGCCGTTTATTTTATTTGTTTTCTTGTGGTTGTAAAGTTATTGAGCTAAATGTATTCGATTTCAATATCATATTTTGTCTTTTTTCGTGGCATTCATAGCTTAGTTATATGTATATACACCTTGTCTCATATTTATTTAGAGGTATATAAAAATATATTGTAATAAGAGGTGTATTTATAGAAAATTTGTAATAAGAAGGAATGGTAAGATACAATCCATTTTCTACAGCATCTCTAGCCACGAAAATGTAACCAACGTATCACATTTTCCAAGGCCATTGACAGTGGTGCCAAGTATAGACAAATTTCTCTAGACTTGGGGAAATTAGTGGTACGAATGGGGAAATTATATAATAAAGATTGTTCTAGAGTATATGGTGAAATTTCTACCAGACGAAATATCAAGCTGATGGTAAATATGCAATTATTTTCAATAGTAAACGAGGAAATTTTGAGGTTAAAAGCAAAATTCTGATGTTGAAGTTGAGGTGAAAAGCAAAATTCTGATAATGTAGTTAATTAAGATAGAAAGAAAAATTCTGCTGATGAAGTTAAGGTAAAAAGGGAAAATTTAATGTCGAAGTTAAGGTAAAAAGGGAAAATATAATGTTGAAGCTGGGGAAATTTCATCATCAATCAAGCAAAACAAGCAGCAGGTGGCACCACTGTTGATTCCTGGTTGGCAACACTGTCCAGACAACAACAACAAACAGGGAGGAAGTCATCAGGGGCTGGTCACTAAATTATTAACATATTTAGTGTTTTAACTCATTTTAACTCATATTTTACGTCACATAAAGGTCAACAAACATTATAACTAAGGTAATAAACATATATACATTGTTTTTAAAAGCATATATGGTGAAATAAACATTGATAAGTTTGTTCTACCCGTGTTTTTTTTTTATTATTTACTGACGTGTCATTGCAGGAAGTAGGAATTATTGAAAGTTTGCCTTGAGGGGTAATTCACTTTTTTGTATTACATTGGAGTGCCTTGATTCGGTAAATTTACAGAAGTAGTTCATAGACTATATTGTTATAGTGATGTTGCAATACAATTTTAATACAGATATAGCGTATGTTGATTGAATAAATACTGGTTCAGAATGGAACTATATGGTCATATTAGCAAGTATTATATACATTAAATCAGATTGACGCGAATTTCTGCTGCCGGCTGTACCATCCATGGCTGTTATGTATGTATGTATGTATGTACAGTTGGCCAAGAAAGGACGTACATTTTTTTGAAAACCTGTGTTCACTATATTATATATTTTAGTATAATTATTCACTATTTTGCACCATTCTAACACACTTTTCATCTATGGTGTTTGTCTCGGAAATGCCCCGTTTACAAACATAATTTTGAAACTAGTCTGACCTGACCTGACCTAGACCACAGCAGACTACCGGGACCTAACCTGGGCAGACTACCGGGACCTAACCTGTACAGACTACCGGGTATAACCAGTGTAAACTATCATAAAGTGACTGGGGCAAATTACCGTCTTTTCTTGGGCAACTGTACATAGCAGTTAGCATTCATGTGTGTATGTAGTGTGTTTGTGTGTGTGTTTTACGTGTAGTTTAGTGTGTCTGTGTCTCATGTAGGTTAATATGTGTGTAGAGTAGTGTGTTTTTGTGTGTAGTGTAGTATGTGTGTGTGTGTGTCATTTCTCTTACATTCATTTCACATTTCACTTTTTTACACACTTCCGATTTATTTTTCCAAACAGGTGAAAGAAAAGCGAGAAAGATGAGGGCGCGTACGTTTGCGTGTGCGTGCGTGTGTGCGTTGGCGTGTGTGTTGACGCTCTCTGCCGCCCTGCCCGTCAAGGAGAAGAAACAACAACAACAAGAACATCAACAACAACAGGAGGATAAAGAACAAGAGGTAAAACAGGGAGAGGAACACAATGATGACTGGGTAAGCGGTGTTTTTTTTGTGTGTGTGTGTGTTTTTTTGTGTTTTTATTAGTGTTTATTTTTTTTATTTTTTTTTTTTATTTTTTTTTTAGTGGGTAGTGTTTGTGTATGTTTCTCTTTTGTAGTGTGTGTGTATGTATGTATTATTTTCCCCTTATAATAATTTATGTATGTATATACAGTATATTCTAATTTAACGATATAGGTATGATTTTTTTTTTTTTTTTTTTTTGGCAACACTATAATAATTTAATAACCAGTTTTATTTTTTTTTGTAATGCTATAATATTTTAATAACCATTTTTTTTTTTTTTTTTTTTTTTTAACCCAAACTAATAATAATTCTGTTTACACCCATTTTTTTACACACAGAGTATACAGTATATTCTTCTAGTTCTGTCCAACCACTACTGTACCTACTACCACTACCACCACCGGAAATCCATTATTTATTATTATTTATTATTATTGTAGGAAGTTGTATGGTGCCTTCATGGACTTGGAGAAGGCATACGATAGGGTTGATAGGAGAGCTATGTCAGAGGTGTTGAGAATATATGGTGTTGGGGAATCTCTACTGAAAGGTATTGAGGCTTTTTATACAGATGTGGGTAGAGGGTGATCTGAGTGAGAGTTTTAATATTAGTGTAGGGCTGAGACAGGGATGTGTTGAATGAAGGCTGAATGAAGTAAATTGGTCCTTGGTGGCAAGTTTGTTTGCAGATGACACTGTGCTGATGGCTGAGAGTGAAAGAAATTTATTTGGTGTGAAAGGCAGACCACCAGTTAGATGGCAGAACAGAGTGGAAGAGTATGTAAAGGAGAGTAACATGAGGGACAGAGTAGGGAGTAAGGAGGGAGTGTTGGAACAGAGTGGAAGAGTATGTAAAGGAGAGAAACATGAGGGACAGAGTAGGGAGTAAGGAGGGAGTGTTGGAACAGAGTGGAAGAGTATGTAAAGGAGAGTAATATGAGGGGGAGGGGAGGGCTGGACCAAGTGAGTGTTGGAACAGGGAAGACTGGAGACTTTTCTGTCGTGGCCACACCCTTGGGGGGAGGTGTCAGAGCTATAGATAGACAGATAGATTATTGTATGTGTTTTTTGTTTAATTCCTCAGTCATTTTTCATTTGTATTAAGTTGGTAATTCACTTTTGCTACATTGGACTGCCTTAATTATTATTATTATTATTATTATAGATTTACTAACACTGAACTTTCACCTTAATTAAACATGAATTTTTTTTATATATATATGTTGGAGTAATGTAATTCAAAATATACTTCTATTTTTTTTCCAAAGAACATAATGATCTTTATATAAATTTATCATAACTTATATGTACCAATATTTAAGTAATTTGACAGATGTGTATTTAAACATTTACTTGTATAGAGTATCCTTAATTTAATTACAGTATTTATATTTTTATATATATATTTCTTACACAATGAAGAAGGCTGTACAATTTTATCTATTTATCTAACAATTTATTTATCTAACTATCTATTTATCTATTTATTTATCTATCTATTTATCTATCTATTTATTTATCTAACTATTTATCTAACTAACAGGATGTATTTAGATATACATGTATATTTATAAACTTTTCATATATATAAACAGTATATTTATAAACTTTTGATATATTTATTTTTGTTTGGACACTTAAGACTAATGGTTATATTATTTCTTTTCACTTCTCTAACTAACAGGAGTTGAACTTAGAATATGGTCGTTATCTAAAGGAAGTGGTACAAGCCTTGGAGAGTGATCCTAACTTTAGAAAGAAACTTGAAGGTGCTCAAGTTGATGATATAAAGGTAAGTGTTGTATGTATGTATGTGTGTGTGTATGTTTGTATGGATGGATGAATGTATGTATATATGTATGGATGGATGTATATATGGATGTATGAATGGATGTGTGTGTGTATGTATGTATGTATGGATGGATGGATGGATGGATGTATATATGGATGGATGGATGGATGTGTGTATGTAAGGATGTATGTATGTATGTTTGGATGGATGGATGGATGAATGGATGTGTGTATGTATATATGTATGGATGGATGTATATATGTATGTATGGATGGATGGATGCATGTATGGATGGATGGATGTATATGTATATACAGGGTGTCCGGAATTTTTTGCCCGAAAATTGGACAAATGCCTGCTTTATTAATTCTGAAAATAAAATACTCTATTGATGTGATCTTTTTTAAACAGTATTACCATTCATCTAACTCTTAATACATACATTATATAAACAGTATTACCATTCATCTAACTCTTCATACATACTGTAATTTATATAAACAGTGTTACCAATTATCTATATAAACAGTGTTACCAATTATCTATATAAACAGTGTTACCAATTATCTATATAAACAGTCAGGTAAGATTGCCCGAGAGCTTCACTTTGTCGACCACAACATACGCACCAAACTGGACGAACTCAAGAGGAGAGAGTTGGAACGCCTCCGTCACCTCGCCGTTAAGGTTTGGCTCATGGCTCTCGAGATTATTTATATATATTTTTTTTGGCATATTGGTGAAAATTGAACATACTGTACATTTAATTTTTTTTTTTTTTTTTTTTTTTTTTTTAAATGAGCGTTTGTTTGAAAGCCTGTCCCCTATTCCCACACACCCCTAACACCCTCCCAAACCCCTCTCCCTACTCCCGCACCCCTCAACCCCCCCCCAAACACTTCTCCTTACTCCCGCACCCCCGAAAACCCCCCCTCAAGCCTGCCCCCTAAACCCGTACCCCTCAAACCCCTCCCAAACCCTTCTCCCTACTCCTGCACCTCCCAAAACCCCCCTCAATCCTGTCCCCCAAAACCCGCACCCCCCCACCCCCCCTCAAGCCTGCCCCCCAAAATCCGCACCCCCCCGCACCCCCCTCAATTAACGAGTGTTTGTTTATACCCGCCAGGAACACGAAAAGAAAACGGGAGTGGACCGAACCATGTTAAAAGTCCCCGTCCATATCGACCACAGGAACCCCATGCGCTTTGAAGTCGAAGATCTCAAGAAACTTATTGTCAAGGTGGGTCTGGCGTTTATTATTTTTTTTTATAATTTTTTTATTATTATTTATTTTGTATTTTTTTTTTTTTTTTTTTTTTTTTTTTTTTTATGGTGTGTGTATGTGTATTAATTTTTTCTGTGTGTGTTTGTAAAATCTCAAGAAACTTATTGTCAAGGTGAGTCTGACGTTTATTATTAGTAGTATTTATGTTTTTTTTTGTTTTTTTTGTATGGGTGATGGTGTGTGTATTTGTGTGTGTAAGAATTCAAGAAATTTATTGTTAAGGTCAGTCTGCCGTTTACTATTATTATTTATGGTTTTTGTTTTTTATTTTTTTTTATATGGGTGATGGTGTGTGTGTGTGTGTGTGCAAGATCTCTAGAAACTTATTGTTAAGGTGAGTCTGGCATTTATTATTATTATTATTATTATTATTTATGTTTTTTTAATTTATTTTTTTTGTGTGTATTAATTTTTTAATTATTATTATTATACATCACAGACGACCGAGGATTTAGAGAAAAACTGTATGTGTGTTTTATGTGTTCATCTGTATGTGTGTTATGTGTTCGTCTGTATGTGTGTTATGTGTTCGTCTGTATGTGTGTTATGTGTTCATCTGTATGTGTGTTATGTGTTCATCTTTGCTTAGACTAAAAAAAACATATATAAAATAAATTCCTCCTAACCATCATTATTATTATTGTTTTTTATTATTATTATTCTACATCACAGACGACCGAGGATTTAGAGAAAAACTGTATGTGTGTTATCTTTGCTTAGACTAAAAAAAATATATAAAATAAATTCCTCCTAACCATTATTATTATTGTTTTTCATGATTATTATTTTTCCTCACAGACGACGGAGGATTTAGAGAAGGTAGACCAACAGCGACGGAGTGAGTTCAAACAATACGAGATGGAGAAGGAGTTCCAACGTCACCAAGACCTTCAAGGCATGGACGACCAACACAGACAACAAGCAGAAGAGAAACACACAGACGAAGTGAAGAAACATGCAGACCATCCCAAACTACATCACCCAGGCAGCAAACAACAGTTGGAACAGGTAATAGTATTATTAGTATTAGTATTATTTATTATTATATTTATTGCAGTATTATTATTGTTATTTATTATTATTATATTTATTATTATTATTGTTATTATTTTTATTATATTTATTACAGTATTATTATTATTATTATTTTTATTATTTTTATTATATTTATTACAGTATTATTATTATTATTATTACTATTATTGTTATTTTTATATATATTACAGTATTATTATTATTTTTTATATTTATTACAGTATTTTTATTTTTTATTATTATTATTTTTATATTTTTATTATTATTTATTATTTTTATTACTATTATTGTTATTTTTATATATATTACAGTATTATTGTTATTTTTATATTTATTACAGTTTTATTATTTTTATATTTATTACAGTATTATTATTTTTTATGATTATTTTATTATTATTATTTTATTTGTTTTATTTTGTTATTATTATTATTGTTATTATTATTATATTTAGTACTATTATTATTATATGTTGTTTTTGTAATGTGTGTGTGTTTGTTTGTTTATTAGGTATGGGAGGAACAGGACCACATGCAGCCTGAAGACTTTGACCCCAACACCTTCTTTCATCTTCATGGTAAATAATAACCACCGATCCATTTATTATACTCAACACACACTTATTATATACACATTACATACACATAATAACACGTTTATTACATACACATAATAACACGTTCATTACATACACATAATAACACGTTCATTACATACACATTACAATACGTTCATTACAGATACATTTTGGGGGGTGTAGGAATAAGGGGACAGGCTTGGGGGGAGTTTGGGGGGTGCAGGAATAAGGGGACAGGCTTGGGGGGTGCGGGAATAAGGGGACAGGCTTGGGGGGAGTTTGGGGGGATGCAGGAATAGGGGGACAGGCTTGGGGGGGTGCGGGAATAAGGGGACAGGCCATATTTGTATTGGTTTTAACATGCCCTTCCTCCACTAACAGATTTGGACGGTAACGGCTACTGGGACGAGACAGAGGTGAAGTCGTTATTTAAGAAGGAGTTAGACAAGATGTATGACCCTAACGACCCCAACGATGACCTCAACGAACGCATGGAAGAAATGGAACGCATGAGAGAACACGTATTCAACGAGTCCGACACAGACCACGACAATCTCATCAGGTCAGTACAAAAAATAAGGTCACAAAAAAAATATTATTGGAACCTATTATATTCAACGTGTCCATCACAGACTACGACAATTAGGGTCACAAAAAAATATTATTGGAACTGCCTCCTTACATTGAAATTAAGAGAGTTTACTGTACACCAATTCATTACATAACAGTACAATACAACATACAGTATTTATAATAACAATACAAAGCAACATACTTATAATAACAATATAAAACAGCATACTTATAATAACAATACAATACAACATAATGTACTTATAATAACAACACAATATAAAGCAATAACAACAACACAATATAATAACAATACAAAGCAACATACACTACTTATAATAACACTACAAAACAAACAAGACATTAAACATAATATATATACTTCACAACAAACAAAGCATTAAACATAATATATATTATTTTTCGCAACAGTTACCGTGAGTTTGTAGAACAGACGAAGCGTGTTGAGTTTGAACAGGACGGTGGTTGGCAAGGACTCGATGAACAAGATGTCTATTCACAACAAGAATATGAACGTTATGAACATGAACGACAAGCCGAGATTCAACACATGATTGATACTGGGGCTGTAAGTAGTATTAATATTATTATTAGTAGTAGTATTTATTATTAGTATTATTAGTAGTAGTATTTAGTATTATTATTATTTATTATTATTGTTATTTATTATTATTGTTATTTATTATTATTATTATTTATTTATTATTATTTATTTATTATTATTATTATTTATTTATTATTAGTAGTAGTATTATTAGTATTATTATTATTATTAATTTTTTTTTTTATTATTATTATTATTATTTTTTTTTTTTTATTATTATTATTAATTTTTTTTTTTTATTATTATTATTATTGGTTTTATAATACTGTTTTATATATTATTTATTAAGGGTGGGTGTGGGAGTAGGGGACAGGCTTGGAGGGGGGTTTAGGGGGTGTGGGAATAAGGGGACAGGTTTGGTGGAGGGGGTAGAAAGCCTGTCCCCCTATTCCTGCACCCCCCTAACCCCCCCCGCCCCCACGCCAAGGTCATAAGTGTGTTGGTTTGTTTACTTATAAGCTTTATTGTTTATTATATTATTGTTTATTATTATTATTATTATAGTTTTTTTTTTTTTTTTTTTTTTTTTTGCATTTTGCTATAAATAGAAGGCTTGTCTTTTTTTGCACTAAGCTGGTTTGTTTTATTCTTATGTTTTGTTTGTTTGTTTGTGTGTATTTATACCAAGTGAATTAATCCTACATGATATCAAGGTCAAATTTATGAAGTATAATTTATCAAGATTTAAAAATTTGAAATATAATCAATTCAACTCAACATTAAGATAAAAAAAAATTTATGAAGTATAATTTATCAACGTTACATCAAGGTCAAATTTATGAAGTATAATTTATTGCCATTTAAAGTAATTCAACTCACTTGGTATAAATAAAGCTTTATCTATCTACACCTGTGTGGAGTTGTATTATTTATTATTATTATTATTATGTAGCTTCAATATGGTTGTAGTTTGTTAGGGGTTGATATAGAGTTTACATAACATTAGTCTTTTGAACAATGCTAAGAAAACACATTATTTATACACTCTCCTCTCTTTTTATTATTATTATTATTATTATTCATAACTTTATTTTACACATACACTCTCCTCTCTTTTTTATTATTATTATTCATAACTTTATTTTACACTTACACTCTCCTCTCTTTTTATGCGAGTTTAAATTATGCAAATTTGAAATAGTGCGTATCATGAAAAAAATTAAATCAATGCAATTTACACAAACTCTTAAAATAACGTGAACAAGGAGGCTCCATTTTCAAGTTAAAGTACCATTATTATTATTATTATTACTATTATTATTATTATTATTTCTTATGGCAATGTACAATTTACTTTATGCTAAATTTACTTTATGCGACACAACCCTTCACCAACCTATAATGTAATAAAAAAAGAGGAGAGTGTATATTAAAGTAATTTGTTTTGGAGGCAATGTTTATAGCAATGTGAAGTGTACTAATTCAACCCAAACAAACCCTTTCCATATGTTTATGTGTTGTTGTGTTTGCATGTGTGTGTGTGTTTGTTTGTCCCTAGATCCCCCCTCCCCCCGGCTACTACCATGGGATGCCCCCTGTACAACCAGCGATACAAGATGGCCGCCTACACCCAGCCCTGGCCACACCACAACACACTAATGACATACATCAACAAATACCACAAGGTCATCAACAAATACCACAGGGATACCAACAAGTACCACAAGGTCATGTAGTACCACAGGGTTACCAACAGGTCCAACAAGTACCACAGGGTTACCAACAGGTACCACAGGGTTACCAACAATTACCACAAGGTCAGGCAGTCCCACAGGGTTACCAACAAGTACCACAGGGGTATCAACAAGTACCACAGGGTTACCAACAAGTCCCACAGGGATATCAACAAGTCCCACAGGGCCAACATCAACAACAGCAAGTAATACAACCCCCACAACAACAACAGCAAGTAATACAACCCCCACAACAACAGCAACCACCACCACCACAACAACAACAACAACAAGTACCACCACCACAACAACAACAGCCACCACAACAACAAGTACCAGTCCCACCACCACAACAACAACAACAAGTTCTCCAGAAGGTGTAGTACCATCCATAAACAACAACAATAACAAAAACAACAACAACAATAACACACTTAAAACAACTACACTATACCTCTATCCTATCTTTAATTAAAAAAACATTTGCTTTATAATATTCTTCCCATCCATGGCTGCGTGTGGAATGTTTGTTTTTTTTGTGTGTAAATAGTCAAGTGTTTGTCCATAATTAATCTGGTCCCTTCTCTCGTTTGTCTTTCACTCGTGTGTGTGTGTGTGTGTGTGTGTGTGGTTTTCTGCGCTTGGTATTATTATTTTTTTCTGTTTTTCTGCGCTTCGTTTTATTTTTTATTTATTTTTTCTGTTTTTCTACGCTTGATTTTTTTTTTTTTTTTTTTTTTTTTTTGTGCTGTTTTTTAATAATTAATGAGAGATTGGTTTGTTTTGGTGAATGGAACAGTGTACAATTCCTCTATACTATATATATCACAATTTATTTTTTTAAATAATGCCTGAATTAATATCCTTCCAATTTACTAGCAAGATTATTTTCCTTTAGCTTGGGTTTATATTATAGGGTTGATTCCACAGTGGTATTGGTTTGTAAGCTTACCAACCAATCAACCACACTTGTAAGGCTTCATTATTATAGGTTTCATTCCACAGTGGTATTATTTGGTTTGTAAGCTTACCAACCAACCAACCACACTTGTAAGGCTTCATTATTATAGGGTTCATTCTACAGTGGTATTATTTGGTTTGTAAGCTTACCAACCAACCAACCACACTTGTAAGGCTTCATTATTATAGGATTGATTCCACAGTGGTATTATTTGGTTTGTAAGCTTACCAACCAAACAACCACACTTGTAAGGCTTCATTATTATAGGGTTGATTCCACAGTGGTATTGTTTGGTTTGTAAGCTTACCAACCAAACAACCACACTTGTAAGGCTTCATTATTATAGAGTTGATTCCACAGTGGTATTGTTTGGTTTGTAAGCTTCCCAACCAACCAACCACACTTGTAAGGCTTCATTATTATAGGGTTCATTCTACAGTGGTATTATTTGGTTTGTAAGCTTACCAACCAACCAACCACACTTGTAAGGCTTCATTATTATAGGGTTCATTCCACAGTGGTATTATTTGGTTTGTAAGCTTACCAACCAACCAACCACACTTGTAAGGCTTCATTATTATAGGGTTCATTCCACAGTGGTATTATTTGGTTTGTAAGCTTCCTAACCAACCAACCACACTTGTAAGGCTTCATTATTTTCCAAAAGGTGAGTATCCACATTCACAAGCCTGTCCCCTTATTCCCGCACCCCCCCAAGCCTGTCCCCTACTCCCACCCACCCCCAAGCCTGTCCCCTTATTCCCGCACCCCCCCAAGCCTGTCCCCTACTCCCACACCCCCCCCAAGCCTGTCCCCTACTTCCACACACCCCCAAGCCTGTCCCCTACTCCCACCCACCCCCAAGACTGTCCCCTACTCCCGCACCCCCCCAAGCCTGTCCCCTACTCCCACACCCCCCCAAGCCTGTCCCCTACTCCCACACCCACTTAATGATGCATAATTTTCTGCTCAAATATTAACACCATTAATATATTAACAAAAAATATTATATTTTTTTAAGTTTCTGATTACAAGTGTCGGTTGTTATTTGTTATATTTATGGTATTTGTTTGATATTTCAATTTTCTAGTAGATATTTTAATTATTATGTCAGTTTCTGGAACTATTTACCGACATCTTCATTTCCTGAAATAATATTAGTTAATAAAAAATATACCGTAGTGTATATATAACAGTGGAAGAGTATGTAAAGGAGAGTAACATGAGGGACAGAGTAGGGAGTAAGGAGGGAGTGTTGGAACAGAGTGGAAGAGTATGTAAAGGAGAGTAACATGAGGGACAGAGTAGGGAGTAAGGAGGGAGTGTTGGAACAGAGTGGAAGAGTATGTAAAGGAGAGTAACATGAGGGACAGAGTAGGGAGTAAGGAGGGAGTGTTGGAACAGAGTGGAAGAGTAAGTAATGGAGAGTAACATGAGGGACAGAGTAGGGAGTAAGGAGGGAATGTTAGAACAGAGTGGAAGAGTAAGTAAAGGAGAGTAACATGAGGGACAGAGTAGGGAGTGAGGCATCAGAGCTATAGATAAATAAATAGATAAAACATTTATTCATTGTATTTATTGTATTCATTGTATTTATTCATTGTATATAAAAAAAACAAAGTATGTATGACATTTGTTGATGTTTACTTGACACACCAAACTAACACTATAAATAATATTGTTGACAGGCAGTAGTGGGTGATGCTGGCGGTCAACAACAACAACAACAACAACAACAACAACAGGTGCCAGCAGTACAGGGTCAAGGTCCCTTCATGGTACAAGGTCAAGGTCAAGGTGAGGTGATACAAGGTCAACATCCAGAGGTTAATAATGTAGGTGTGGGAGGACAACCACCACAACCCCTAGCAGGACAAGTACCACAACCACCACCACAACAACCCATAGTAGGACAAGTACCACAACCACCACCACAACAACCCATAGTAGGACAAGTACCACAACCACAACACTAATATACTACAACACATAGCAGGAAAACACATACACATACTACAACCCATACACATACTACAACCCATACCAGGACAAGTACCACAACCACAACACTAATATACTACAACACATAATAGGACAATACATACACATACTACAACCCATAGCAGGACAACACATACACATACAACAACCCATAGTAGGACAAGTACCACAACCACAACACTAATATACTACAACCCATAGCAGGAAAACACATACATATACTACAACCCATAGCAGGACAAGTACCACAACCACAACACTAATATACTACAACCCATAGCAGGAAAACACATACATATACTACAACCCATAGCAGGACAAGTACCACAACCACCACCACAACAACCCCTAGCAGGACAAGTACCACAACCACCACCACAACAACCCATAGTAGGACAAGTACCACAACCACAACACTAATATACTACAACACATACCAGGAAAACACATACATATACTACAACCCATACACATACTACAACCCATAGTAGGACAAGTACCACAACCACAACACTAATATACTACAACACATAGCAGGACAACCACAACACTAATATACTACAACCCATACACATACTACAACCCATACCAGGACAAGTACCACAACCACAACACTAATATACTACAACCCATAACAGGACAACACTAATGTAACTACAACCCATAGCAAGGACAACTACAACAACAACCAATAGCACAACAACTATAACCCAACCAGGACAACACTAATATACTACAACAACCACAACCACCACTAGTACCACAACATTCATATACTACAACCACAATTCATAACAAACATAACCAACCAGTTTACAAAAAAAAAAATTACTCAAACGCACCGTGTGTTGTAATCAGAAAATTGGAGGTAAATGAAACACACACACACAAACAAACATACAGACACAGACAAATATACAGACACACACAAACAAACATACAGACACACACACACACACACACACACATAGAGACACAAACACAAACATACACACACACACACTCACTCCATAAATTACCTTCAATTTTCTGACTAATTAACAGTTTCCTAATTACTGTTACTTTAAAATGCGCTTATTTCCTTTAACTCTCTCAATTAAACTTTTGTAGGGATGTGTAAGGAAGAATTATTTTAATTAGTTTATTTTATAATTGGGTTTTTATACAATTTTATATAATCATAACATTATATTGTAAGAAATTTGTTTACGGTATATATTTTGCTATATGGTTCAATTGTATTTTTTTTTTTTTTTTTGGTAAATTTTTATTGTGAGTAGAATTAAATTTTTATTGTGATTAGGATTTATTTTTTTTATTTTAATTATCACGAGTAGCTATAATTTATACTTAACCAACTAATTCATTATTTTGTGACCAAGTACAGAACAGTGTTATTATTATTAATTAATGTTGATAATCAGTACAGTCATAATCTAATATTCAACAATGCTTACTTTCATGCAAATAAATCAATATTACTGGATATCAAATTATAATCATACAACAACAACACCTTATGTCAACTCAACCCCATCAATTATTATTATTATTATTATTATTATTATATTTATTATTATTATTATATTATTATTATTATTATTATATCAAATTATAATCATACAACAACAACACCTTATAATTATCAACTAAACCCCCTCAATTATTATTATTATTATATTATTATTATATTTATTATTATTATTATTATTACATCAAATTATGATCATACAACAACAACACCTTACGTCAACCCAATTATTATTATTATTATTATATCAAATTATAATCATACAACAACAACACCTTACATCAACTATTTATTATTATTATTATTATTTTGGTGTGGTGCAAAATGATACACGTGTTGTTCTTTATTACCAAAATATTTACTACAATGGAAGGAGATCTGATTGTGGCTGTACTGATCTTGATATCTTTATTGTACATCTGATTGGTGGAAAATTAACCATGAATCTGATTGGTGGAAAACGTGACCATGAATCTGATTGGTTTAAAATTGACATAATTACTGTAAACCATTTCAACTCGTATATTTATAATTTTTGACATTTTAATAATACAGTATCTTCTTAATATTATCGGTATTAATACAAGATAAAATATTTCTATGTGATAACGGCTACTAAAATTGTGTTTCATTATTTACCTCCTTTTAATTATTAAGATAAACTCTGATTTTTATTAGTACAGATTATAATTTAATATTCCTGCACCACCCAAGCCTGTCCCCTACTCCCGCACCCCCCAACAAGCCTGTCCCCAACTCCAGCACCCCTCAAAACCACCAGCAACCCCCAACCCTCCCCCCAAGCCTGTCCCCTACTCCCGCACCCCCCAAGCCTGTCCCCTACTCCCACACCCCCTAAACCCCCCCCTCCCAAGCCTGTCCCACACCCCCAAACCTGTCCCCTATTCCCGCACGCCCCAAGCCTGTCCCCTATTCCCGCACCCCCTTACCTAACTTCAATTCACTACTCCCGTGGATCAAAGATAATTTTCGACGCCTTTCCCGAGTTGAAGAGATGGAAGGCGTGTTTATATTGACTCATTGGCAACACGTGTGAGATGATTGGTGAAGGGTCGACTCTTCCTTCACACAACAGACGTTCACACTCAACCCAACTGTGGAATATTCTGTACGGGAGAGAGAGGGGAGAGGGAAAGGTGAGAGAAATAGGGGAGAGGAGAGGAAAAAGGTGAGAAATAGGGGACAGGAGAGAGAAAAAGGTGAGATAAATAGGGGAGAGGAGAGAGAAAAAGGTGAGAGAAATAGGGGAGAGGAGAGAAATTATTATTGATACAGTATTCCTTTAATATGAAATGAATAAATTACAGTAATAATAATAATAATAATAATAATAATAATAATAATAATGGTAATAATAATAATAATGGTAATAATAATAATAATAGTAATAATAATAATAATAGTAATAGTAATAATAGTAATAATAATAGTAATAATAATAATAATAGTAATAATAATAGTAATAATAATAGTAATAATAGCAATAATAATAATAGTAATAATAATAATAATACTGTAGAAATAAAAATCATCTTACCTGCGACCATGAACTGACTTTAGTGTGATGGCTTTTAATACTAAGTCAGTGATTGGGTTCTGTATGTGGATTGGGGCCTTAGGTAATCCAATCAAAACTATGTGACCGCCCTGAAAACAAATAAATAAAAGATAAATAAGAAAATATATGAAAAAAAAAAAGGAAAAAATATATGAATCCAAAATGAGAAAGAAACAATATCAACACGAATTTCAACAAAATCAATAACAACTACTTCTACAAAAACAATAACAACTAGTTTTTTTGCCGCGGTTTCCCTCCATCCACCGACCAACAATAACATCAACTACAACAAAAACAACAACTACAAAAATAATAACAACAAAAACAACAACTACAAAAATAAAAACAACTACATCAAGAAAAACAAAAACTTCAACAAAAACAATATCAAGAAATTTTTTTGCCGCGGTTTCCCTCCATCGACCAACCTACAAAAACAACAACAAAAACAATAACAACATCAAAAACAATAACAACATCAAAAACAACAACTTCAACAAAAACAATAACTAAATCAACAAAAATAACATCAACAATTTTGTGACGTGACCTCACCTTCCTTAGCCACGAGAAAGAGTTATTGATGACATCTGATGCACCGGTGGCTTCAACAATCCTACCAATACCATCTGTGTCCTCTGCCAACTCACCTCGCAACACAGACTTGATATCCTCCTGTTGGAAAGAAAACACACACACACACACACAGATGTAGTTATTATATTATTATTATTATTGTTATTATTAGTACTGTAGTAGTGTTATTATTATTATTGTTATTATTAAAAGTAGTGTTATTATTGTTATTATTAGTAGTAGTGTTATTATTATTATTGTTATTATTAGTAGTACAGTAGTAGTATTAATGTTTATTCATCTCTCTCTTAACAATTAAAGGTTATTAAAGGTGTCAATGGGTGTGAGTCACTGGTACAGAGTGTAGCAACACTCTGTGTGTAATGAAACACAATTATAACAACACATTACAAGTATAATCATTGTGATGAGTGGACCAGAGAACTATACACCCACCTCACACCCAAGTCAGCTTCAGCTATGTCTGACTAAACAGGAACACCTCAGACAGCTGACTCAACCCCCCCCCCCCCCCTCACACACACACACCCACACACCCTGCTGCTGCTGACAGGGTGTGGTAACCTCTGGTATCAGTGTCATTTGTAATGTGTCCCGAGCAAGGATACAACACCAGGCTACAGAATTACAGCCACAACTTCTACCACTGTACTAACCAGAAAGAGACATACAGACATACAGACAGACAGAGACTGAGTTTCAATAAGTTACCATTAATAACAATCAGTGTTTACCTTTTGTGAGTTAATGACTTTATCTGCTCCCATCTTGAGTGCCAAGGTAAGACGTTCTGTGTTTACATCAACAGCAAACACTTTCTTCCCTCCTGTAATGGGGGGGGGGGGGGAACAGTCAACCAGTTTTAAGGGACAGGCGTGGGGGGGTGTATTAGTAGGGGACAGGTTTAGTGGGGTGTAGGAGTAGGGGACAGGCTTGGAGAAGGAGTTAGGGGGTGTATGAGTAGGGGACAGGCTTGGAGAAGGAGTTAGGGGGTGCAGGAGTAGGGGACAGGCTTGGAGAAGGAGTTAGGGGGTGCAGGAGTAGGGGACAGGCTTGGAGAAGGAGTTAGGGGGTGCAGGAGTAGGGGACAGGCTTGGAGAAGGAGTTAGGGGGTGCAGGAGTAGGGGACAGGCTTGGGGGGGGGGAGTTAGAGGGGGTGCAGGAGTATATACAGTATACATATTTGTATATTATAGATTTTTATATAATATAGATATTTGTATATTATAGATTAATTTATTGTTTTAGAATTATTAGTTTAAAAAGATTAGCAAATAAATAATTGTGTGAAGGATTGAAGAGAGAGAGAGAGAGTGAGTGAGTGAGTGAGAGAGAGAATGAGTGTATGTGTGTGTGAGATATAGAGATAATTCTACCATACTTACCCATAGCTTTAATAATAGGTATGGGTAAGAGAGAGAGAGAGAGAGAGTGAGTGAGTGAGTGTATGTGTGAGAGAGAGAGAGAGTGTATGTGTGTGTGAGAGAGAGAGAGAGAGAGAGTGAGTGTGTGTGTGTGAGAGAGAGAGAGAGAGTGAGTGTATGTGTGTGTGAGAGAGAGAGTGAGTATATGTGTGTGAGAGAGAGAAAGATATAGAGATAATTGTACCATCCTTACCCATAGCTTTAATAATAGGTATGGGTAAGAGAGAGAATGAGTGTATGTGTGTGTGAGAGATAGAGATAATTGTACCTACTTACCCATAGCTTAAATAATAGGTATGGGTAAGAGAGAGAGAGAGTGTATGTGTATGTGTGTGAGAGAGAGAGAGAGAGAGAGAGAGAGAGAGAGAGAGAGAGAGAGAGAGAGAGAGTGAGTGAGTGAGTGAGTGAGTGAGTGTGTATGTGTGTGAGAGAGAGATATAGAGAGATAATTCTACCCTACTTACCCATAGCTTTAATAATAGGTATGGGTAAGAGAGAGAGAGAGAGAGTATGAGAGAGAGAGAGAGAGAGAGAGAAAGAGAGAGTGAATTATACCTACTTACCCATAGCTTTAATAATAGGTATAGTTAATAATCCAATTGGTCCACATCCCAACACCAATACATCTTCTCCACACACGGATAAATTCTCTACTGCATTATGAGCCACACCTACAACAACAAATATTAACTTATTTATTATTTATTAATTTATTTATTATTATTTATTAACTTATTTATTACTTATTTATTATTATTATTTATTAACTTATTTATTATTATTTATTAACTTATTTATTAACTTATTTATTATTATTTATTAACTTATTTATTATTATCTGTCTTTAATTAAGGTGGTACAGTATTACAAGATGAAAAACATTATATTGCAATAAGAAAAGTGTGAAAAAGACAATTGTAAGACATATTTGGACTTATAACACATCTGTGAGGCAAATGTTTGTAATAGTGAAATATAAACACTGGTAATAGTAACATTTTTGAAATCGAATTGTGGCAACTTCTAAAAATATTCCAAAAATAATACAGATACTAATAATAATATAATATATAAATATATAATAATAATAATAATAATAATAACAACAATAATTCCTATAATAACAACAAAAACAAAAATAACAACACCAATACAAATACAAATAACCAACTAAAAACAAAATAACAAAAAATAATTAAAAAAAGCGATTTAACGTACCCATGGGTTCAAGAATGGCAGCGTGTTCCTGTGAGATGTTAGTAGTGAGTGTATAACAATACTTGACACACACACAGCTATACTCACAACACCCTCCTTGGTCAGTACCACGTCCATGACCATACTGGGACATGTTGGGACAAATATCACCTCTTCCGGACTGTTAAAAGTTAATAAAGGAAATAGATTACGTTATTTATTTAGAAGAGAAAATAGATTAGGTTATTTATTTATTTATTTGTGTTTATCTAATGAAGAAAATAGATTAGGTTATTTATTTATTTGTGTTTATCTAATGAAGAAAACTGTTTAATTGATAAAGATAAAATAGATTAAGTTATTTATTAGTTTTAGTAGTTAGATTATGTAATTATTAGTTATAGTAGTAAGTGATTAATTAATGAAGAAAATAGATTATGTTATTTATTTATATATTTGTGTTTATCTAATTAAGAAAATAGATTAGGTTATTTATTTATTTATTTGTGTTATTTATTTATTTATTTATCTAATGAAGAAAATAGATTATGTTATTTATTTATTTGTGTTATTTATTTATTTATTTATCTAATGAAGAAAATAGATTATGTTTATTATAAGTATTTAATTAATGAAGATAAAATAGATTATGTTACAGTATTTATTTATTAGCTTTTAATTAATGAAGAAAAAATAGGATATGTAATTTATTTATTTGTGTTTATCTAATGAAAAAAATAGATTATGTTTATTATAAGTATTTAATTAATGAAGATAAAATAGATTATGTTAATTATTTGTGCTTAATTAATGAAGAAAATAGATTATGTTTATTATAACCCGACCTAACCTGACCTAACCTAACCTGACCTAACCTAACCTAACCTAACCTAACCTAACCTAACCTAACCCAACCCAACCCAACCTGACCTGACCTGACCCAACCTGACCCGACCCGACCTGACCCGACCTGACCTGACCTTGCATTGGTAGCAGCGTGTACAATAGAAGTGGTTCTCGACGGCCACCCTCTGACCTAACCTGACCTCTGTGACCTCACTCCCCAAAGCCACGACCTCACCGGTGACCTCGTGACCTGGGATGAAGGGTAGGGTGGCTATGGTCCGGGCCAGGTCGTTCCATTTCCACAGGTTCAGGTCTGACCCACAGATGGCGACCTGTACACACACATACATACATATATTATTATTATTATTATTATTATTATTATTTTTTTTTTTATACATACATTTTTATTATTATTATTATTATTATTATTTTATACACATTCATACATTATTATTATTATTATTATTATTATTATTATTTTATATATACATTATCATTATTTTATACACCATACATTATTGTTATTATTATTATTATTATTATTATTATTATTTCATACACACATACATTATTATTATTTCATACACATATATATTATATATTATTATTATTATTTTATTCACACATACATACATTATTAATTAGTACCTGACCTTTAATAACCTTTAATTAATTAGTATCTGACCTTTAATTAATTAGTACTTGACCTTTAATTAATTAGTACCTGACCTTTAATTAATTAGTACTTGACCTTTAATTAATTAGTATCTGACCTTTAATTAGTATCTAACCTTTAATTACTTATTACCTGACCTTTAATGACTTGATGATATCTGACCTTTAATTAATTTGTACCTGACCTTTAATTACTTAGTATCTGACCTTTAATTAATATGTATCTGACCTTTAATTAATTAGTACCTGACCTTTAATGACCTTTAATTACTTAGTACCTGCCGTTTATTGAGTTGTTATCTGACCTTGTGTACTTTAATGATGACCTGGTCTGGTCCTGGTGTAGGTACAGGTCGGGTCACTAGTTGGAACCCTTCACCTTCATCACATTTCAATAAACACTGCATGGAGTCTGGCAACACTGACATAATGTACTAATTAAAGAGAGAGAGAGAGACTGTGAGAGAGAGAGAGAGAGAGAGTGAGTGTGTGTGTGTGAGAGAGAGAGAGAGAGAGTGCGTGTCAGGCTATAGTGCTGTGAGAGAGAGAGTATGTGTGTGTGTGTGTAAGGCTAGTGATGTGAGAGAGAGAGTGTGTGTTTGTCAGACTATAGTGCTGTGTGTGTGTGTGAGAGAGTGAGAGAGACTGTCTGTGAGAGAGTGTCAGGCTATTGCTGTGAGAGAGAGAGTGTCAGGCTATAATGTTGTGTGAGAGAGAGAGTGTGTGTGTGTGTAAAGCTAGTGCTGTGAGAGAGAGAGTGAGAGCGTGTGTGAGAGAGAGTGTCAGGCTATAGTGCTGTGTGTGTGTGAGAGAGAGACTGTCTGTGAGAGAGTGTCAGGCTATAATGCTGTGTGAGACTGAGTGAGAGAGAGAGAGTGAGTGAGTGGAGTAGGTACTTATATAATAGTAGATAATAAAGATAATAATAATAAGATGCCATTCCTTCCTACAGTCCACATCAAAATAAACTCATAACAAACATAATCATAATAAACTCATAATAAACATAATCATAATAAACTCATAACATAATCATAAACTCATTATAAACTCATTATTATTATAATATTTACTCATGATTTATTTAATTATTTATTTTTAATAATTAGTTGGTTTTTTTTAATAAATTATTTGTATATTTTTTTATTAATTAATTATTTATATATTTTTTTAATAATTATTATTATAATTTTTTTAATAATTATTATTATTATTTTTTTAATAATTAGTTTTTTTTTTTTTTTTTTTAATAATATATGTTTGTTTATATTACAGTCTTCTATACCGTTTAGGTCTATTATATTTTAACAAAAAAACATACACCGGCGTCTTTTGCTCTCTCTCTCTTTTAATTAATAAAAAAAATGAACAGAGGATAAAGATTAATTAATATATATACTGAATCGCAAGGTTGTTTTTAAATGAACAAAGGATATGATAAGGCAATATATTAGTAAATTAATATATATACTGAATAGCAAGGTTGTTTTTAAATGAACAGAGAATAAGATAGGACAATAAATTAGTTAATTAATTTATAAACTGAATCGCAAGGTTATTTAAAAATGAACAGAGGATAAAATAACACACCTCCTCCTTTGTTATAATTTATCAACAATAAATATTAACTAAACTAACTAAGATAGAACAATATATTTAGTTAATTAATATTTATACTGAATCGCAAGGTTGTTTTTAAATGACGTCACATCCGGACACAGAAATGGCGGAGTCGCGAATGGGTAAGAACAATAATTTAACCTTTTTTCACCGCATTTTGAAGCTATTACGATCATTCTAGCTCACGTATACTAATTATAAAGTTGAATTAATCCCTCATATATAGAAATAGGATAAAATAGGTGCATATAATCATTAATATTCAAGTTTTTTAACACATTTATTAGGGCAAGCGAGAACCATAACAAACAATACATTCAATATATTCCTATTAACTATTTTCCTAAGTTATTTATTCATGATTTTAACAGTTTTAGAAGAAGCGGGGATTTAAATAACACTAACAATAACATCAATATATGCCTATAATTTATTTAATGTCATTATTTACGTGAATTAAGTTAGGCATTTTATATTTTATTACATTAATTTATAAGTTACGTGAATCAGGCATTTTGTTTTATTTTATTATTACCTTACATTATTATTTATTATTATTACGGTATTTATTATTACATTATTATTATTTATTATTTTATTATTACATTAAGTTACGTGAATCAGGCATTTTATATTTTATTATTTTAACATTATTAATTATTATTATTTTATTACATTAAGTTACGTGAATCAGGCATTAAATGTTTTATTATTTTATTACATTAAGTAAATTACGTGAATCAGGCATTTTATATGGGTAATTATTTAGTTTATTGCCATTTTTATTTATTTTATCTTCATTAAACACTAATTTATAACATTCTAAGACACTTTGGTCATTTTTATCTACGGCATTTTGGTATTTATCTAGAATATTGCCGTTTTATAGCAGTGTTGCCAGATCCGGCTTGGTCACAGTATTTTGCCCCGGTCATTTCCTGTACCTTACCACGGTTATTTCCCGGTAGTTTGTACAGGTTATTTCCCGGTAGTTTGTACAGGTTAGGTCCAGGTAGTGTGTACAGGTTAGGTCCCAGTAGTGTGTACAGGTTAGGTCCAGGTAGTGTGTACAGGTTAGGTCCCAGTAGTGTGTACAGGTTAGGTCCCAGTAGTGTGTACAGGTTAGGTCCCAGTAGTTTGTACAGGTTAGGTCCCAGTAGTGTGTACAGGTTAGGTCCCAGTAGTGTGTACAGGTTAGGTCCCGGTAGTGTGTACAGGTTAGGTCCCAGTAGTGTGTACAGGTTAGGTCCCAGTAGTGTGTACAGGTTAGGTCCCAGTAGTGTGTACAGGTTAGGTCCAGGTAGTGTGTACAGGTTAGGTCCCAGTAGTGTGTACAGGTTAGGTCCCAGTAGTGTGTACAGGTTAGGTCCCAGTAGTGTGTACAGGTTAGGTCCCAGTAGTGTGTACAGGTTAGGTCCCAGTAGTGTGTACAGGTTAGGTCCCAGTAGTGTGTACAGGTTAGGTCCCAGTAGTGTGTACAGGTTAGGTCCCAGTAGTGTGTACAGGTTAGGTCCCAGTAGTGTGTACAGGTTAGGTCCCAGTAGTTTGTACAGGTTAGGTCCAGGTAGTCTGTACAGGTTAGGTCCAGGTAGTGTGTACAGGTTAGGTCCCAGTAGTGTGTACAGGTTAGGTCCCAGTAGTGTGTACAGGTTAGGTCCCGGTAGTCTGCCCAGGTTAGGTCCCGGGACCTAACCTGGGCAGACTACTGGGAAATAACTGGTAAAGCACAGGAAATGACCGGTGCAAAATACTGGGACTTAGCCGGATCTGGCAACACTGCTATAAAACGGCAATATTCTAGATAAATACCATTTTATAATATGTTTTAAGTTAGTGTTTGTTATATAAATATGACTTAATTTTTGTTATATAAATGTGACTTAATGTTAATGTTTGTTATATATTTACAGGAACAACAACAATGGACGCCACCAGTCAATATAAGGTGTGTATAGAATTAGTGTGTTTTATTATACTGTTTTATTATACGTTTTATTATCTGACATACAATCACATTAATTAATCACAAGAGGAAGAACAAACTCAAACGCCGGAAACGCTTTTTCTACGTTTTATTTACCCAAACACCTATTTATTTATTTTACTTATTTTATTTACCCAAACACAAGTAGTGGAAGAAGTGAGGTATGGAGTAGAGTTAGTGTGGAAGAGGTGAGATGTGGAGTAGTGTGGAAGAAGTGAGGTGTGGAGTAGTGTGGAAGAGGTGAGAAGTGAGGTGTGGAGTAGTGTGGAAGAGGTGAGAAGTGAGGTATGGAGTAGTGTGGAAGAGGTGAGATGTGGAGTAGTGTGGAAGAGGTGAGATGTGGAGTAGTGGAAGAAGTGAGGTATGGAGTAGAGTTAGTGTGGAAGAGGTGAGAAGTGGAGTAGAGTTAGTGTGGAAGAGGTGAGGTGTGAGGTGTGGAGTAGTGTGGAAGAGGTGAGAAGTGAGGTGTGGAGTAGTGTGGGAGATGAGAGGTGAGGTGTGGAAGAGGTGAGAAGTGGATTAGTGTAACATAATATAGTGTAAACCCGACAAAAACCAGTTACTCTACACACACACACACACACACACACACACACACACACACACACCATCATCTTATAACTCGTCATTTCAGGAGACGGAGGGAAGCAGTGAAGGCTCCGGCAGAGAAACAACATCAACAACAACAACAACAACAACAAAGGCAACAACAACAACAACATCAACATCCTCTCCCATTAAGAATCAATTACAAGGTATAAAGTTTTTTTTTTTATCTTTTTATTTATTTATTTATTTATTTTTTTATTTATCTTGTGCTTGGATAATAATTTTACAGGAATTGGGGGTGGGGGAGTAGGGGACAGGCTTGGGGGGTGCAGGATTAAGGGACACGGACACACACACACACACACACACACACACACACACACACACACACACACACACACACACACACACACAGAAGAAGAAAAGTGAGAGAGGAGGTAAGACAGCGTGACAAAAGACAACAACGTACACACACACACACACACACACACACACACACACACACATCTTAACCTGAACCAGTTATAAGCTTACCTATTACCTACCCTACCCTTCATCCTTACTTCCTTCCTTTCCTACTTTCCTTCCTTCCTTCCCTACTTTACTTCCTTCCTTTCCTACTTCCTTCCTTCCTTTCTTCAATCACTCCCTTCCATCCATCCTTCCTTACTTCCTTCCCTTCATCCTTCCCTTCATCCTTCCTTCCTTCCTTCTCTACTTCACTCCCTTCCTTACTTCCCTTCCTTCACTCACTCCCTTCCTTCCCTTCCTTCCATCACTCCCTTCCTTACTTCCTTCACTAACAAGTTAAATAATAATCTCTTTAATTAAATATATTCTGCAGGTGATGGGAATGTAAGCAGCAGTGACAGTGGTATCAGCAGCAGTAGTAGTAGTAATAGTGGTAGTAGTGGTAGTAGTAATAGTACCAGGAGTCCCAACAACACTACCACTACCACTACTACCACACTAGGAGCCACTGGTATGGGTAATCCGTTCGCCCGTGCTGCCCCACAGACCACCTGGGCAGAGTCAGCCGAACAACGACCCATACTGGCACCACCACGGCTAGGATCACCCCTAGACCAAGGTATTGTGTGTATGTATGTATGTATGTATGTGTATGTACTGTATGTATGTACTGTATAGCCATATGAAGCGAGTCTCACACGTAAATATGTGTATGTGTTGTAATATTAGAACAGGAAGTCATTTATTACAAATATGTAGTTCTGGGAGCAAATATTTTGGCTGTAAGCGGGACAGAGGCTGCCAACCAATCAGCAACGAGTATTTATTCCCGTCTAGGATTACACCTCATGCCAAAATTCTTACATTAAGAGTACTGTACTGTAATAATGTACATAATCTATTTACAGAGTAGTAGTAGCAGTAGTAATAATGTACATCATCTATTTACAGGTGTTAAAAGTAGCAGTAGCAGTAGTAATAATGTACATAATCTATTTACAGGTGTTAAGAGTAGCAGTAGCAGTAGCAGTAGTAATAATGTACATCATCTATTTACAGGTGTTAAGAGTAGCAGTAGCAGAAGCAGTAGCAGTAGTAATAATGTACATCATCTATTTACAGGTATTAAGAGTAGCAGTAGCAGTAGTAATAATGTACATCATCTATTTACAGGTGTTAAGAGTAGCAGTAGCAGTAGCAGTAGTAATAATGTACATCATCTATTTACAGGTGTTAAGAGTAGCAGCAGTAGTAGTAGTAATAATGTACATCATCTATTTACAGGTGTTAAGAGTAGCAGTAGCAGAAGCAGTAGCAGTAGTAATAATGTACATCATCTATTTACAGGTGTTAAGAGTAGCAGTAGCAGTAGCAGTAGCAGTAGTAATAATGTACATCATCTATTTACAGGTGTTAAGAGTAGCAGTAGCAGTAGTAGTAATAATGTACATCATCTATTTACAGGTGTTAAGAGTAGCAGTAGCAGAAGCAGTAGCAGTAGTAATAATGTACATCATCTATTTACAGGTGTTAAGAGTAGCAGCAGTAGTAGTAGTAATAATGTACATCATCTATTTACAGGTGTTAAGAGTAGCAGTAGCAGTAGTAGTAGCAGTAGTAATAATGTACATCATCTATTTACAGGTGTTAAGAGTAGCAGTAGTAGTAGTAGTAATAATGTACATCATCTATTTACAGGTGTTAAGAGTAGCAGTAGCAGTAGTAGTAGCAGTAGTAATAATGTACATCATCTATTTACAGGTGTTAAGAGTAGCAGTAGTAGTAGTAGTAATAATGTACATCATCTATTTACAGGTGTTAAGAGTAGCAGTAGCAGTAGTAGCAGCAGTAGTAATAATGTACATCATCTATTTACAGGTGTTAAGAGCAGCAGTAGCAGTAGTAGCAGTAGCCTTGGTGGTGGTGGTGTATTACGACCGTCTGCATTAAGTAGTGGTGGTGTTAGACTGAGTGGTGGTGGTGGTGGTGGGACTATGAAGGCACCGGGTACTTTCTTTCCTCCACCAGCATTAACTATCACCGGATCATCACCACCACAACAACAACCTATAAAGACAGAGTTTAAGCTCAAACCATCAGTACTGTCTTCAGCACCTAACCCATTTGTTAAAAGTAAGAAAATTCACTAAATGTTTACCCTATTTATTAAGAGTTATAAATAATGATAATAATTCACTGATATACCTAACCCATTTGTTAAAAGTAAGGAATATTAACTAAATATTTACTGTCTTCAGCACCTAACCCATTTGTTAAAAGTAAGAAAATTAACTATATGTTTACCCTATTTATTAAGAGTTATAAATAATGATAATAATTCACTGATACACCTAACCCATTTGTTAAAAGTAAGAAGATTAACTACATATTTACCCTATTTATTAAGAGTAAGAATATTAACTAAACGTTTATTTATTAAGAATTATAAATAATAATAATGATTCGCTGATTCACCTAACCCATTTGTTAATTATTTATTTATTTATTTATTACCACCTTAATTAAGAGATATATATAATAATTTAAAAATTTAATTGATAATTCACTGATACTCAAATTTTTGTTTACATTTTGCTAATACTTGATTTTATTATTATTTGTTTATTTATTTATTTATTTATTTATCAGGTACAAGTGAGTCACAAGATTCAACAACAACAACAACATCTACCCCAACAACAACAACAACAACGGAAGAAGAAGAGAGTGGAAGCGACAACAAGCCAGACCAGTCAACAACAACAACAACAAACAATGACAAACAACAACAACAAAATAAAGACGACGTCGGAACAAACCAATCCGACCACAACAACCGACCATCAACAACAACAACAACAACAAACAACAACAGTAAAGCAGGGAACAGCAACAGTACCAACAGTAACAGTAACAGTAACAACAGTAATTTATTCCTGCCACTGGGTACTGATGGTGATAGGTAAGTTACACACACACGTACACACACACGTACACACACATATATACACACACACGTACACACACATATACACACGTACACACACATATGCACACATATACACACACACGTACACAAACACACATATACACAAACACACATATACACACACGTACTACTACTACTAATAATAATAATCACTATATAGTTTACTCACCAAATTCATTAAATAATTCATCCATAAGTCATTTACAAGGCTTACATTCTTTGGTTTGTGTGCTTACAAACCAATACCAACCACTCTAGAATCAACCCTAAATGTAGCTCTAAATATGAGTTACCAAATTGTATCATTAATATATTTTTTTATTATCATTATTTTTTTTTTTAATAAATTTTATTATTTTTTTTTTTTCCCGTCAGTGCTTCGAGTCCCACGTTGGCCAAGAACAGTTTCATCTTTGGACATAACCTACACTCAAAAATCAATGTGAGTACTGTATATATAATTATTTTTGATGTGAATAATTGGGCAGATATTACGTATTAAATTAAATATTAAATTAAAAGATGCTAGTTAATGTGTGTGTGTGTTATTGTTAAAGATGGTAGTGGTACTGTATATATATATGTAATTTTATATATACATTTATGTAATTTTATGTATATACTGTATATCTATATATGTGTAGCCAAATTAATATATTATTTAATCATTATCAGGCAACCGGTGGAAGCGTTGGCAGTGGTGTTAGTGTTGTCGGCAATGCTGGTGGTGGTGGTGGTGGTGGTGGTGGTGTCACTACTGGTGCCGTGGGTAGTGGTGGTGGTGGTGGTGGAGGAGGTGGTGGTGGTGGTGGTGGATGGGGTGTATCGTCCACTTCGGTTGACTCTACACACACCAACACAACCACTACTAATGGAGAGAAGCCAACGGGTAACCTCTTCTCTGATGCTGCCTCGGAAGTCTCTAGGGTATGTACTTGTTAGGTGTGTGTGTGTAAGGGTAGGTACTTGTTATGTGTGTGTGTGTGTGTCTGTGTATGTAAGGGTAGGTACTTGTTATGTGTGTGTGTGTGTGTGTGTGTAAGGGTAGGTACGCGTTAATAATAATAATAAAAGGTTTATTCGGTAATTCGTTACGTGTGTTTGTGTGTATTTCTGTGTGTGTAAGGGTAGGTACTCGTTATGTGTGTGTAAGGGTAGGTACTTGTTATGTTTGTGTGTGTGTGTGTGTGTATGTGGTTCTCTTTCTGTCTGTGTCTGTGTGTGTGTGTGTGTGTGTTGTTTTACCACATTTTCAAATAATTTATATTTTCTGCTTAATATATAAATTAAAGTTTAATGTATATATGTGTATGTATATATAAATATAAATATAATGTATATGCATAATGTATAAGTATAATGTGAATGTGTATTTATATGTATTAATAATGTATATGCATAATGTATAAATTTTAAGTATAATGTATATGTGTATGTATTAATAATGTCTATGTTTGTGTTTCTAGTGGTCAGATGGAGCCACAGCTGCTACAACTAATGGACAACCTCACACTGGTAACCTATTCTCAGAAGCAGCCTCAGGCATTACACAGGTAAATATAACACACTAATACAGATAGATAAAACACTAACACACTGGTAAATACAACACACTAATACAGATAGATAAAACACACTAACACACTACAACTTTATATCACACAGGTATATATAACACACTAACACCTCAACACACACTAACACATTATATCACACAGGTATATATAACACAATTCTAACACTTAAACACACACTACCAACACCTTAAACACACACTACAACACTTAAACACACACTACAACACTTAAACACAAACTAACACACTACAACACTTAAACACACACTAACACACTACCAACACTTAAACACACACTAACACACTACAACACAGGAAATTTTGTGTGTATAATCATGTACTGCGTGTGTGTGTGTATAATAATTTAATGCGTGTGTGTATGTATGTACTGTGTGTGTATAATAATGTATTGTTGTTATTATTGTTTCTAGCCACAGGAGGAGTGGAGAGTGGGTCAGAGTCTTGAGGAATCGTCACGAGAAATCACAGAGAAGGAAAAAAGCCAAAAACGCAAATTTGACGAAGTGGAAGTTATCACGGGCGAAGAGAACGAATCTAATGTATTACAGGTATGTCTGGAAGGTAGTTTGTTAGTTAGTTAGTTTGTTAATTAGTTTGTTAGTCAGTTACTCATTCAGTTATATAGTTTGTTTATTAAGCAGTTAGTTTATTAATTATTTTGTTAGTCAGTTAATTTATTAATTAGTTTCTTAGTCAGTTTGTTTGTTAGTTAGTCAAGCAGATGAACTGTAAATTGTATGCAGTTGTTATTGTGTATTATTATTATTATTATTATTATTATATTACCAGATACTGTATTGTATATGGTTATTGTTATTTATATTATTGTTTATTATTATTTGTTATTATTATTATTGTTTATTATTATTACTATTATTATTATTATTGTTGTATTATTTTGTTGTTGTTATTATCATTATTATTATTTTTATTATTATTATTATTATTACTATTGTTGTTTTATTATTATTATTGTTATTATTTATTATTATTATTATTGTTTGATCAGATGAACTGTAAGCTGTATGCCTGGGTGAGTGGTTGGTGGCAGGAGAGGGGTCGTGGTATCCTTCGCCTCAATGACTGGGACGCTGGACAAGAGATTCGATCACGACTCGTCATACGGACACAAGGAACACTCACAGTCATGCTCAATACTAAGGTAACATAACCAGCTGGATAGTATTAGTATTAGTATTACAGTGTCGGCAAAAAAAGACGCTACCTCCCACCATGGTCCCACCCTGGCGGAAGGTAGCGTCTTTTTTTGCCGACATTGTAGTATTAGTATTTTCTTCACTGTATATTGAGGATCTATTATTATTATTATTATTATTATTATCATTCATCTTCATTATTTATTTCCTTCCTACTTGTTGTCACACCTTTATCTCTCTATCACCTTTTTCTGGCGCTATACCACACCAATGTTGCCAACACTAATATCCACCAATCAATCAATTAAATGTGTTTGGTTTGTACAGGTTTGGGCAGAGATGTCAGTAGAGAGAGCCAGCAGTAAAAGTGTAAGGTTCACGGCACTAGATGCAGACGGTCAACCCAAGATATTCCTAGCTATGGTAAGTCATATTATTGTTATGTTATGTGATGTATAGATTATGGTGGTAATGAGGTGTCAAGAGCTATAGATAGATAGATAGTTATGGGGAGGTGTTATGGAATGAGATAACGGTATTGTCTGTAATTAATTCTATTGTATTTGTTTTTTGTTTGTGTATCAGGGAACTCCAGAAAAGAACAGTACTCTAATTAATTCTATTGTATTTGTTTATTTGTGTGTGTATCAGGAAAGTGTGTAATTAATTCTGTTTTTTTGTGTGTATCAAGAAAGTCTAATTAATTCTATGTATTTGTTTTTTGTGTATCAGGAAGTCTGTAATTAATTCTGTTTTTTTGTGTGTGTATGAGGATAGTCTAATTAATTCTGTATATTTATATGTGTATCAGGAAGTCTGTAATTAATTCTGTTTTTTTGTGTGTGTATGAGGATAATCTAATTAATTCTATATATTTCTTTGTGTATCAGGAAAGTGTGTAATTAATTCTGTATATTTCTTTGTGTAATTAATTCTGTATATTTCTTTGTGTATCAGGGGAGTCCTAAAGATGTGGACCTGCTATACAATTCCCTGGAGTACAGAGTAGCGGCATCACGGAACCAATCCCAAGATGATACAACAACAACAACAACAACAACAACAGACACAGACATCAACAAGAAACCCAAGACAGACAATGATGCCAAGTCTGCACCCATACCCTCGTAATAATAGACAGACAATGATGCCAAGTCCGCACCCATACCCTCGTAATAAACAAACGGTGATGCCAAGTCAGCACCGATACCCTCGTAATAAACAAACGGTGATACCAAGTCAGCACCCATACCCTCATAATAATAGACAGACAATGATACCAAGTCAGCACCGATACCCTCGTCATAGACAAACAATGATACCAAGTCAGCACCGATACCCTCATAATAGACAGACAATGATACCAAGTCAGCAACAATACCCTCGTAATAATAGACAAACAATGATACCAAGTCTGCAACAATACCCTCGTAATAATAGACAAACAATGATACCAAGTCCGCACGGATACCCTCATAATAATAGACAAACAATGATACCAAGTCAGCCCTGGTACCCTCATAATAGACACACAGACAGACAAACAACAACAACAACACCTTCATAATAATAGACACACACACACACGAGGCAAAACACGACGGGCGGACGGTCAAACACTGTTACCAGAATTGAGGGTAGGTGTCGGGCACAAGTGGCGCCAATGGGTACCGAGGAGTGTTTATCTGATATGGTAACACTGATATAAAACGAGGGAATTGATATGGCAACACTGATATAAAACGAGAAAATTGATATGGTAACACTGATATAAAACGAGAGAATTAATATGGCAACACTGATATAAAGCGAGGAAATTGATATGGCAACACTGATATAAAGCGAGGGAATTAATATGGCAACACTGATAAAAAACGAGGGAATTGATATGGTAACACTGATATAAAACGAAAGAATTGATATGGCAACACTGATATAAAGCAAGGGAATTGATATGGCAACACTGATATAAAGCGAGGGAATTAATATGGCAACACTGATATAAAGCGAGAGAATTGTACCGTTTGTTTACCTCGTGTGGAAACCGGACTTGAAGTTTAAAACACCTTCCTCTGTTTGGATGGAATATAGTAAACAAAAAAAGTGTTGTTGTTTTGTTTTTTTATATACAAACAAACAAACAAACATTATCTATTACTATAATGGAACTGTAATGTCTGTAGTACTGTACCATACATAGGACTGTAATGCAAGAATGTCCATAGTGTTTACGACGGCATGGTACCGATACAATAACAATAAACAACAACAACAACAACACATAATCTATTACTGTACTATAATGGAACTGTAATTTCTGTAGTGCTGTACCATAGTGCAAGGAATATCCATAGTGTTTACGACGGCATGGTACCCATACGATGATGACTCCACACCAGACACAATTCAGAGCCATCGTATATCGGTACCACACCGTCGGGTACACCGTGTGTGGATTATTCTTGCATACAAACCAACAACTCGATAATGAGATACAAAAGAAATAACACAATTTTTATATGATCTGCATAGCAAGTATTATTTATAAGTATGTAGTACTGTATAATATGTATGTGTTGGTAATTCAAGGCACCTAAAACCTAAACCTGTGTGTGTGTGTATGTGTGTGTGATGTGATATTGTCAGAATATTGGAGATACAATATACACCTTGGTCTTATATATACAACGTTCAATAACTCCACACAACACCTCAGATTATGTTAAATTATTCTATGTTATACACCTAACCTATGGGCAAAATTATTATTATTATTATTATTATTATTATTATTTTTTTTTTTTTTTTTTTTTTTTTTTTTATATGATCCGACACTGGACATAGGTGGTCAATCACTTACCAAAATTGTCCCTAAGTTTAACGTACATATAATAGTTCTCCATTCTCTTTACGATAATTAACTTCCTTCTTGTTTTGTGTTGTGAAGCTGGTGGTTAACTCATAATGACTAAACACACACACACACACACACACAACACAGGCTATTCTCTGTTCAAAACTTGTGTTCCATTTTCCTCTATCTATCTGTCTCTGTTTCTATCTATATCTATATCTTTCTATCTATCTTTATCTGTCTCTATTTCTATCTATATCTGTCTCTATTTCTATCTATATCTATATCTTTATCTATCTTTCTATCTATCTTTATCTGTCTCTATTTCTATCTATATCTTTATATCTATATTTATATCTATATCTGTCTCTATTTCTATCTATATCTTTATATCTATATCTTTCTATCTATCTTTATCTGTCTCTATTTCTATCTATCTCTTATCTGTCTATCTGTCTGTCTATCTATTTCTATCTATCTAAGCATAAGAGGCCAGCGGAACACAAGTTTTGAACAGACTATAGTAGGGTGAATGGAGACTGAGGGTAGGGTGAGGAAGGAGTGGGAGAAGTGGTAGGCACACACACACACACACACACACACACACACACACACACACACACACACACAATCACAGGGTCCTTAAGGGGGTGTGGGAGTAGGGGACAGGCTTGGTTTTTTTTTGGGGGGGGATGCGGGCGTAGGGGGACAGGCTTGAGGTAGGGTGAGGGGGGAAGAAAGCCTGTCCCCTATTCCCGCACCCACCCATAACCCCCCAAGCCTGTCTCCCTACTCCCACACCCCCCAAGCCTGTCCCCCTACTCCCGCACCCCCCCAGTCCCCCCCCAAGCCTGTCCCCTACTCCCACCCCCCCTTAACTTGATTTGGCATTAGTTAAAAAATTAGTTAAAAAATATTCGTCACTCAATTTTTTTTTTTTTTTTTTTAAATATTTTTACTTTTGGACTTCAATATTTTTTACCCTTATATTGTTTGAGATACGTGTAATTTTTTTTTCCTTTTTTTTTTTATATTTAATTTTATTTCTTTACCCTGTGGATTCAAAAAGGAAAGAAATAGTTTAATTAATAATACCACTCTTAATTTGTTTATAAGACATTTTTTACTATTTTTTTATTACCCTTTGAACTTTGAAAAGAAAGAAATAGTTTAATTAATAATACCACTCTTAATTTGTTTATAAGACTTTTTTTTACTATTTTTTTTACGCTATAAATTTTGGGAAAAAATAAATCGTTTACGGGGGAATTTTTTTTTTTTTTCGTGTGTGTCGGTAAAAAATCTGGAGCAACTGAATCCTCCAAACTATTCCAAGCAACAGTACACCTTTATTTTTTTATTTAATTATTTTTTGTATTTAATCTTGAAATTTAATTGATAACAGTTTTAAAAAAAATTGAGGGCCCTTACTGGAGCTCTATGAATTCTCCAAACTACTCCAGGCAACAGATTCCCTATTCCCACACACCCCCAAGCCTGTCCCCTACTCCCACCCCCCCCAAGCCTGTCCCCTACTCCCACACCCCCTTACTGGAGCTCTATGAACCCTCCAAACTACTCCAGGCAACAGATTCTCAATTAGAAAAAATTACGGAAGGGTTCTGTTGCCTGGAGTAGTTTGGAGGATTCATAGAGCTCCAGTAAGGGACCTCAAATGTTTTAAAACTACAGTACAGGCCTAACTGTTTATTAAATCGAATCACGGTTAATTACAGTTTATGATTTTGACTGTGGATGCGTTTACAGTCAGTCAGTCAGTCAAAAAATTAATTAAAGGGGTGTGTGGGAGTAGGGGACAGGCTTGGGGGGGGGGGGGGGGACTGGTGGGATGTGGGTGTAGGGGACAGGCTTGGGGTGGGTGAGTAGAAAGCCTGTCCCCCTATTCCCGCCTCCCCATAACCCCCCCAAGCCTGTCCCCCTACTTCTGCACCCTCCAAAAACACCCCACAAGCCTCCTGCACCCCACAAAAAAAACCCAAGCCTGTCCCCCTATTCCTGCACCCCCCAAGCCTCCTGTCCCCCTACTTCTGCACCCCACAAAACCCCCCCAAGCCTGTCCCCCTACTTCTGCACCCCACAAAACCCCCCCAAGCCTGTCCCCCTACTTCTGCACCCCCCAAGCCTGTCCCCAAATTCCCACACCCCCTTAAAACCAAACAAAAATATAATGTGCTATAATTATCAAAGTCTGGACCAACAACACTAATAGATAATTTAAGAGGAGGATATATTTTTGCTACATTGGAGATTATGATTCCTCCAAACTATTCCAGGCAACAAGGTACCATTATTTTTCTTCCTGTAGGTGTGTTTCCTGATATACTTTGGAGGAATCAAGGCACTCCAATCTATTAAAAATATATTCTCCCCTTTTTAAGAGTAGATTTTTTGGTTGGTAAATTGGAAAGAAATTTTTTATTGATTCCTACAAATTAATACCATCATCATATACGACACAGAGGACCGTATTCAAGAACTATTTTTCACGGTGTACACGACGGCTTGGTACCGATGCGACGACCCCATAGAAAAACTGATAGGGCCGTCGTATACACTATGAACGTTCTTGCATACGACGGCTTGGTACCGATGCGACGACCCCATAGAAAAATAATAATAGAGTCATCGTATCGGATACCACGCCATCGTATACACTATGAATGTTGTTGCATACGATGGCTTGGTACCGATGCGACGACCCGATAGAAAAACAATGATAGAGCCATCGTATCGGGTACCACGCCATCGTATACACTATGAACGTTCTTGCATACGGCCCAGTTGACCTACTAATATAATTCGTTTGTGTGTTTGTTTTGGTGTAGTTAGTAGGAATCAATAAACTTCTAATTTATCAACAAGACAATCTCCTTAATACAGGATAAACATTTTTTGGTCATATTGACCTTAGCAAAAAATACCTTTACAAAACTAGGAAATAAAGTGGATTATTTACTGTTTTAATTGATTTTCCTAATAGAGGTATTGTCATAATGTGTAAGTGTTGTGTTGGTAAATCTGGACCAACTGAAACCTAAAAACTAATGTACAGTTGCCAAAAAAGGTATTGCGACAAATCTTGATAGAACTTTAACCCTAGTAATATCCACAACTATTTGTATATGGACTATAAACATGTATAACAGAAGGAAATACAGGTATACATAACCTTCTGTAATACATACTTATAAACATGTATATACAGAAGGAAATATACATAACCTTCTGTAATACATACTTATAAACATGTATAACAGAAGGAAATATACATATCCTTCTGTAATACATACTTATAATCCCTACAAACAACTATGGACAATAATGTATTTAATGTTGTATCAATAGTTGTCGCAATATCTTTTTTGGCAACTGTACAATATTTCAAGCAACAAATTGAACATAATTTTTTTTTCATTTGGTTCTGATTCCTGACATAGGCCTATAATACTTTGGAAGAATTAAGGCACACCAATATTATGAGTGAATTACCATCTTAAGGGGTGGGTGGAAATAGGGGACAGGCTTGGGGGGGGGGAGTAGGGGGACAGGCTTGGAGTGGGGGAATAGGGGACAGGCTTAGGGGGGGGAGTAGGGGGACAGGCTTGGAGTGGGGGAATAGGGGACAGGCTTAGGGGGGGAATAGGGGGACAGGCTTAGGGGGGGAATAGGGGACAGGCTTGGGGTAGGGTGGGATGGTAAAAAGTCTGTCCCCTATTCCCGCACCCACCCATAACCCCCCCAAGCCTGTCCCCTACTCCTGCACCCCCCATAACCCCCCCAAAGCCTGTCCCCTATTCCCGCACCCCCTTAATTATCATCTTTCGTCTTTTCTATCTACATTTATCAACTTTTATTTTTTTTTCTTCCTATCTTCTACTGTATTTCCATTGTAGTATTTTTTTTTATATAATAAATAATAATCATCTCTTCCTCCATTGTGGTATTAATATTTTTTTTTTTTGTATAGTCATCATTTTTTTCATAATTATATAATTTTAATATTTTTTAAATCAAAATTAGGTAACGCCATCCTCCTCATGTGCTTACATTTGTTTACATGTGGACAGTGTTGCCAGACTCGTTTGTCGTCGTTAGACCCGTAGTTTTAATTAAAAATATTTGAGGGCCCTTACTGGAGCTCTATGAATTCTCCAAACTACTCCAGGCAACAGATTCCCTATTAGAAATACTAAAGGGTTTTGTGGCCTGGATTATTTCTAGGGTTCATAGAGCTCTAGTAAGGGCCGTCAATTTTTTTTAAACTAAGTTAGTCTTGATTTTTTTTATACACCAACACGTTCAGCTTCACAATAAATATTTTAATATAAATATATCAAGTATTTAATCCTCACTTCAAAATAAATCATAATCCTAATATATTGTAGTTATGCTCTACTCAGTCTACTACAAAAGTTTCCATAATAGATAAATAAATAAGATGCCGTTGAAAAGGAACAAATTGAAGGGAGTCATCATCATCATCAATAGCATCTGGCAACAGTGAGTGACTTGTTAGCCGCAGTCCAGTGTTGCCACCTTGTAAGATTTTCCCATAAATCTGTGGGACAAATGATATACAATATGTTTATAGTGATTTACATATTCCAGGTTAACTATGAAACTTTATATGTAATGTAAAACCTGAAGAAATAAAATGGACTAGATTTGACTAACACAAACTTATATGTCATTAATCCAAAGTGAAGATAACATCTTCACTATTATAACATTGTAACCACACGTTATCAAGGTAATAATGCTTTAGCAAACTACTGTATTTAATTAATGGGTTTAAGTAATTTTTTATAATACACAGAATTAGATCATTTTATGTAGTTATCATATATGGAACAAATTCGTCTCTAAGTATAGTTAATATGAGAAACTAAAAGCATAAAATAAAATATAAAGAAACAATAAAATTTTGCTATACAGCTGTTTATTAAGTTTTGTGGATCTTCATTTCAATCTATGGAAAAAAATCCTTAACATTTTGCTATATACAGTATTATGTTTTGTAGGATCTTCATTTCAATCAAACTATAGGAAAATAAAAATCCTTATAAATAATTTGAGGTAATTTTGTGTTACAGATTTGAGTTGGCAACACTGGTACAGATTTGAGTTGGCAACACTGGGCCTTCACCACCACCAACAACATGGCCACGATATTCTGCTCCAAAATTTTAACCCGAAAATCGTTAATTTCTGTGCTAAATGGGTGTGTTTTAGGACGGACTGTGTGTAGCGTGAACCAGAGACAATGTAACTATATATTAAGACCTAATAACTCTACAAAATGGCTGACAATACATAGATATAACAGTAATAATAACAATAACAACAACAATGGCAGATCATCAATAGGTTTGGCTGACGAACTTTTGGTTAATAAACTACAACAAACAACAACTAATGACAACAACAACAACAGAACAACAACATCAACTGAAGGCCAACAACAACAACAACAACAACAAGATGATGATAATAATAAAAGTGATGATAAAGAAAGAGAAAAGACATATCGAACATTAAAATATTCGTTTTTAGCTTTCGGTATAATGATGTCTGGAATGGGAACTTTTCTTGTATATATATGGGGTAAGTTTATTTATTAGTTAGTATTAGTATTAGTATTATTATTTATGTGGGGTAAAGTTGATTAGTTAGTTAGTATTAGTATTATTTATTATTATTTTTAGTATTTATTATTAGTATTAGTATTTTTTAGTATTTAAGAACATTTATTGGTGGGGTATACGATGATAGCATGGTATTGGTACGATGTGGGGTGAGTTATTTATTTATTTATTATTATTATTGTTGGTAAATTTACAGAAAACCTGTGTTCACTATATTGTCTATATTAGTATCATTATTCACTATTTTGCACCATTCTAACACACTTTTCACCTATGGTGTTTCTCTCGGAAATACCTTGTTTACAAACATAATTTGAAATCTAGTCTTACCTAACCTAACCTAATCTAGACCACAGCAGACTACCGGGACCTAACCTGGACAGACTACCGGGACCTAACCTGGACAGACTACCGGGACCTAACCTGGGCAGACTACCGGGACCTAACCTGGGCAGACTACCGGGACCTAACCTGGACAGACTACCGGGACCTAACCTGGACAGACTACCGGGACCTAACCTGGGCAGACTACCGGGACCTAACCTGGGCAGACTACCGGGTATAAACAGTGTAAATTATCATAAAGTGACTGGGGCAAATTTCCAGGACCTAACCTAATGTGGTGACACTGCTCAAACCTAGACAAACACACGCTTATTCTGTAATAATAATTATTATTATTACTATTATCATTATTGTTATTATTATCATTATTGTTATTATTATCATTATTATTATTACTGTCATTATTATCATCATCATTATGATCATTATCATAATTATTATTATCATCATTATTATTAATATTATCATTATTATTATCATCATTATTATTAATATTATCATTATTATCATCATCATTATTATTAATATTAATATTATCATTATTCTTATTCTTATTAGGTTCCCCCGTGGTTGACCTTAATGGTAATAGTATCCGTGATGAGTTCTCTGATCTTCCTTTGTTCCGTCAATACTTCAACCGAACCTTACAAGGAATCAACGACATGAACAAGATGATACAAGAACCATCAAGGGAAAAACTGTTGCCAGATCCGATGCAGGAACCTTATATACAACCTCCATACACACTCGTACTTGAACTCAGAGATATTCTGGTACATCCGGAGTGGACGGTAAGTGTGAGGTGTGGTGGAGTGTGAGGTGTGGTGGTGGAGTGTGAGGTTGAGGTGGTGGAGTGTGTGGTGAGGTGTGGTGGTGGAGTGTGAGGTGAGAGTGTAAGGTTGAGGTGGTGGAGTGTGAGTGTAAGGTTGAGGTGAGGTGGTGGAGTGTGAGGCGAGGTGTGGTGGTGGAGTGTGAGGTTGAGGTGGAGTGTGAGGTATGCAAGAGGTGGAGTGTGAGTGTAAGGTTGAGGTGTATGATGGAGTGTGAGGTGGAAGAGAAAAAGGTAGAAGAGGTGGAAGAGGTATATGATTATACAGTAATGTGAAAGAGGTAGATTTAATTAATTAATTAGTAATACAAAAGTTTGATTAATAATAATAAAAAAAATAACACAATAATAATAATAACAATAATAATAATAATAATAATATAAATAATAATAATAATACGTAGTAATAAAAATAATAATAATAAAATAAAAATAATATAAATGATAATACTAATTAAAAAATATAAATGATAATAGTAATAATAAAAATAATAATAATAAAAATAAAAATACTACTACTACTAATAATAATGTGTTTTTTCCAGTATGAGACAGGGTGGAGATTTAAGAAGAGACCTGGTGTTGAATTCTTACTTCATCATTGTGCTCCTCCACTCTTTGAAATTGTTATATACACCAATGAAGGAGGATTTGTAAGTTAATTGGTTACACTGTTTATCTAATTTGTAAGTTATTTTATGCACTTTATTTAATTTGTAAGTTATTTGTTACATTTTTATACACTGTTTATTTAATTTGTAAGTTAATTGGTTACACTGTTTATTTAATTTGTAAGTTATTTTATACACTTTATTTAATTTGTAAGTTATTTGTCACACTTTTATACACTTTATTTAATTTGTAAGTTATTTTATACACTGTTTATTTAATTTGTAAGTTATTTTATACACTTTTATACACTTTTTGAATTATTATATGTAGCATTATACACGTTTATACACTGTTTATATGATTTGTAAGTTATTTTATACACCGTTTGTATGATTTAGTTTGGCATTATACACTATTTGTATGATTTTGTTAGGCATTATACATTAAAGATTAAACATACTGTATAATTGTGTATGTGTGTATTCTATTTTGCAGACAGCCTACATACATACATACATACATACATTAAATAATTTTGTATATACAAGTACAGTTAAACCTCGTTATTTCGGACCCCGTTATTTCGGATTTCGGTTATTTCGGACACAATCCGCTGGAGATTTTTTTTTGTCTGAATTTTGGTTTCTCTATTTTTTCCTATTATATTTTTTACATTATACAGTAGGTATATTATTTACACATCATTACATACCTATTTATGTATATATACAGTTGACTCTCGAATAAATCCGAGGAGTTCTTATACAAAATGAGTGAAATCATTATGAACATGTCGTCTGCGAAGCGTGGGTGTGTGTGTGTGTTGCCACCACTTCTCCCGCACTCCTCCCCCCCCCCCCCCCTACCCTCAGTCTCCATTCACCCTAGCTCAAGGTCAAGGGAATATAGGCCTAACATGGGTTGTCACCTTGTGTTTGACTCGCTCATTTTTAGTAATTTACGAGTTAACCACCAGCTTCATGCCAGGTGGTGCATTTACAAAACGGAAGGTCATGTCCTTCGATAGAAAGAAGGAAGATGTTTCTCGAATAGATAAAGGAGAAGGAAACACCAGAATACAGTATGGCTAATAAAATGTAAACAATCGATATCCCGTTATTTTCCCCCTTCCCCCTACCACCTACCACCTAGACCACTACCACGCATGCGTGATTTGTTATCTTTACAAGCGCGGGTTGGAGACTTGGAGTGGTTGCGTATCACTACATCATTCTTGTTTTTATTAAACAGTATTAAATAGCTACTCTGATACGTCCCACTATACGATCATGGCAAGAAATAAACTCATCTCTTCACCACACAAGGTAAATAACATTTAGGTATATTATTTACACATCACTACATACCTATTTAAGTAGATATATCTGTATTTTGTGTTATTTTTTGTACAAACACGTTTTTTTTTTTTTTTTTTTTTTTTCGTACCCCTCGTAAAAATTCGTCGCAATTACGGTCAAACCGCAAATACGGACACCCTCTCCCCCCTATTAGTCCGAAATAACGAGGTTCAACTGTATACTGTATAATTCTGTATGTAATAATTTTGTATACTGTATATATTAATAATTGTGTATGTGTGTATTCTATTTTCCAGACAGCCTACATACATACATACATACATAAAAATTCTGTATGTAATAATTTTGTATACCGTACTGTATATATTAATAATTGTGTATGTGTGTATTGTATTTTCCAGACCGCCTACCCAATAATTGACCACTTGGACCCTAATGGCTATGTTTGGTACAGGCTATTTAAAGATTCCACACGTTATGTTGAAGGTAAACACGTCAAAGATCTAACCTGTCTCAACCGGGATCTTAATAAGGTTAGTTCAAAAATTTAAAGTTGGTTAGTTAGTTAGTTAATTAGTTAGTTAGTTAGTTAATCAAAGAATTAGTCAGTCTGTCAGTTAGTCAGTTAAACAATTAGTCTGTTAGTCAGTTGTCAGTGATTTGAATTACTGTATTATTATTATTATTATTTTTAATCTTTACTTGTCATACAGTGGTACCTTGAGATACGAGTTTAATTCGTTCCGTGACTGAGCTCGTAACTCAATATGCTCGTAATTCAAATCAATTTATCCCATTGAAATTAACTGAAATGTGATTAATCCGTTCCCGCCAAAAAAAAAAAAAAAAAAAAAAACATTTTCGTAAATTTCTGCTTCAGTGTTGTACATATCGTAGAAGTACAGGTATTCCTCATTATGTGCGAGGTATAGGTTCCTACAGGCACCACACAAACTAAATTCGCACAAAATAAACTTATTTTTCCCATTAGAAACAATGTATAACGAAAAGAATGGGGTCTTGGTCCAAAAAAACTTCCATTTCTTGGATGAAAAACGCATTTATTTGACTAATAAAGTGAACATGTTTTAAAAATGTATCATGTAAAGCTATATGTAACACTAAGATGTAAATAAGTGTAAATAAAGCTGTCATTAACACTTAATATGATGCCATCTTCACTAATAATAAACTGGCTGAACTAGCCACGAGTGAGATGTAAACAAAACATTGAGAGTCAGTGTTGCCATGTAAGTGTGAGGGAATTTCCCTCACTTCAACTTCAGAATTTCCCATTTTACCTCAATTATTCCCTGTTTACTCATGACCATTGATGGTCTTTTAGGTATTTCATCTTGTAGAAATTTCCCTGTTTACTCATGAACGAACTGTATATTATTTCCCTGTGTGGACTTCGAAATTCCCTAAAACGGAAATTTCCCTGCACCTGGCAACACTGGTGGGAGCGTGAGCTGCCTCCTGGTGGCAGGCAGTTGAACTACGCACCTGGCGCACTTTTTGAAATGCAGATGAGGGGCAAATCGGCCATCTGTTGACTCGTATTTCAAAATTCATCTCGTATGTCAGGGCAAAAATTTGATTGAGCCATGGCTCGTATCTCAAAGTTCTCGTATGTTAAGGCACTCTTATCTCAAGGTACCACTGTATTTTTCTACGTGTCATTATTTTTTTTATATTTCTTTATATTGTCAATTTTTAATAACATAACACTTTTAGTAACATAACAAACCTTTTAATAACATAATGCATTTAATAACATAACACATTTAATAACATAACAACACCACATCTTGCATACCATAACACAAACTAATAATAACACACACACTTTTAATAACATAACATAACACCACCACATCTCCCCATAACATAACACCCTCTCATCTCTTGGTAACAGGTAATATGTATAGACTGGGATGATAACGCTGTGTCAACATCACGTAACCACCTTGGCTTGAAGAGATGGGATGGTAACATGGAAGATCAGTCACTATTTGAACTAGGATTTATGTTGAGGAGTAAGTATATAGTTATTGAGATTAGTAGTATTATTATTAGTAGTAGTAGTTTTTGTATTTGTGTTATTATTATTAGTAGTAGTAGTAGTTGTTGTAGTAGTAGTAGTAGTTGTAGTTTTATTAGTAGTTGTAGTATTATTGTTATTATTATTATTATTGGTAGTAGTAGTTGTAGTTGTATTATTATTATTATTAGTAGTAGTAGTAGTAGTAGTTGTGTTATTATTATTATTATTATTGTTGTTATTATTAGCATTATTAGTATTAGCATTATTAATATTAGAATTATTATTATTATTATTTTTATTATTTTTATTTTTATTAGTATTAAAATTATTATTATTATTTTTATTTTTATTAGTATTAAAATTATTATTATTATTTTTATTAGTATTAGTATTAGAATTATTATTATTATTATTTTTATTAGAATTATTATTATAGTATTAGTATTATTAGTATAAATATTAGGATTATTATTATAGTATTAGTATTAGAATTATTATCATAGTATTAGTATTAGAATTATTATTATAGTATTAGTATTAGAATTATTATTATAGTATTATTATTATAGTATTAATATTATGATTATTATTATAGTATTAGTATTAGGATTATTATAGTATTAGTATTATTAGTATTAGTATTAGAATTATTATTATAGTATTAGTATTAGTAGTATTAGTATTAGTATTAATAGTATAAGTATTAGTATTAGAATTATTATTATAGTATTAGTATTATTAGTATTAGTATAAGTATTAGAATTATTAGTATTAGTAGTTTTGTTATTATTATTATTATTAAGTATATACAGTATATATTTGATTTATTAATTTATGTATTTATTTTATTTCTTCCCCCCCCCCCAGCCATAGCAGAATCTGAGGTGTCTGACGTCCGTGAGGTCCTGGACTATTACCGTTCCTTCGACGACCCCCTCGCTGCCTTCAGGGAAAACCAACGCAAAGCTCACGAACACGAACTATTACTCAGTCAGAAAACACAGGCAGAGAAACAATATAACAAAGTAGCTACATCCTGGACACCTTCATTCCTACGTAGACGATAAATACACACACACAGACACACACACACATACACAACAACACACACACACGTTACAGTAATCCTTTATGGGCTTGTGAATGTGTGTGTGTGAATGTGTTTGTTACATCTGGACACCTTCATTCCTACGTAGACGATAAATACA
>JAWZYT010002342.1:20000-32647 GCA_034508575.1 Petrolisthes manimaculis | reverse complement strand
CCACACATCCCACTCACAAACATCCCACTCCCACACACCCACTCACACACATGCCACTCACAAACATGCCACTCCCACACATCCCACTCACAAACATCCCACTCACAAACATGCCACTCCCACACACCCACTCCCACACATCCCACTCCCACACATCCCACTCCCACACACCCAGCACTCACAAACAGACTACTCAAATAACACCCTCATTATTAATTAACCCAAGGAGGTGAGGAGAAAACACACTGCTGTCCTTGAGAAACTAAAATAGATTTAACAACTTCAACATAGATTCAAGAAAGATAAACTGAAGAAATAAAAACAAAAGATATATATATATATACACAATGGAAGGGTGAGGGGCGAGGATATGCGTGAAGTATATAGCACTGTCTGTCTTCACACACACACACACACACATACACACACACACATTCCCGCCAGCACCATCACTACCATCATCTTCTTAAACACACACACACACACACACACACACATTCCCGCCAGCACCATCACTACCATCATCTTCTCAAACACACACACACACAAACACAAACAAACAAACACACACACACACATCCCCAACACCACCATCACTACCATCATCTTCTCAAACACACACACACACACATACACACACACACCCACACACACACACACACACACACACTCACGACACGAACTCTTCCACCATCTCATCAGCCCGCCTCGCCTCTCATAATAAAAAAGAGTCTCATATCCAGCCTGTACTGTAACACTTCCTATAATAATATCCACACCTCTAACTAATCCTATATACACTTCTTCCTCCCTCATGACAAGCACATAAGAGTATATACTACATCTCCATTACATACCTCCTTCACGCTTCCACCTCCTCATTTCAGAACGAGTACTATATTATTGTCTACTTTTTCACACGCACATGCACCTTCCTTGCTCTCGTAACCCTTCCTAGCTTCTTTGGTATTTCTCAGAGCCTTAATTCGACCTATTCTTGTCTTTCTTTATTTCTCTATATATCTTTCTCTCCGTAGCTTGTTCCTCCTTCTCTCTCTCTCTCTCTCTCTCTCTCTCTCTCTCTCTCTCTCTCTCTCTCTCTCTCTCTCTCTCTCTCTCTCTCTCTCTCTCTCTCTCTCTCTCTCTCTTACTCACTGAAGGAGGAAGAGAAGGATGTGTACACTCCCACCCACCACCACCACCACTACCAAAGCCACTGAAATATTTACAAGGCGTGAGCGAGACTTCACTAGGGTACGTTCCTCATCTCTCACATTTGGCTCACTCACTCACTCACTCACTCACTCACTGATCGATTGAGTAGTGAAAGGTGAAGGATACAACAGTCATAATAACCCAAAGTCTGTAACTGTACGCATCTCTCGTCATCTCACACCAGCTAGGCTTTGAGGTTATAGTTATGATGTGTTGTTGTGCGTCCAGTGTTCAGTCGGCGACAAATGTCCTTTCGCCTGATTCACTTTTTATTTTGAAGGACAACATAGAAGCATATTAAAAAAACACAAAAAAAAACGTCTTACAAAAATTACAATATCCCCTTCTCTGGTTCTTTAGTTTACACGCCTGTGAATCTTAAATTTCCATTCTGTATACCGGTACTACAAATATCTAACCAGTATCTATTATCCGGTACTTGCTTTTTATTACCATCATCAACACTGACTTCTGCCCCTGGTGTCTCCTACTTGGCACTAAGGAACACACACACACACACACGCACATCATCATCAACACTGACTTCTGCCCCTGGTGTCTCCTACTTGGCACTAAGGAACTTGATATTGGGAAAATTTGACCATCTTTCACTTGGGCTGTACCACGAATTCCTGTGTCCAACTGTACATACAAAATACTGTTTGTGGCACGCATATTTTTTCGTCTCTTCCCGATATCATGAATACTGATAACAAGGATCGCCATCAGATAAATATATATATAAGAAAAGCCCATGCACGGTTAATGGTAATGATTATTTTTACTTACTCCTCTCTCTTAATTTCAGGCTCAGATTTAATTACGACTATAAATCGAACACTGAAGAATTACCCATTTTCCAAAACAAAATTATGATATACTCTAGGTGCATATGAGTTTCCAGAGCCAGAGGTTAAGAGTATCTGTGGGAAAAATGCCAGAGAGTTAGTTAGTTAGCGAGTAGACATAGTACTGAAGATGCAAAAGTGAAAGAAAATTATATCGATAGCAGTAATGAGTAACCAAATATTTTACAGAGGAGTTAAATATACATAAAAGTACAAAATATACAAGTACTTAATGAAACGGAAGAGTGAATGAGAGTGAGTGAGTGAGAAAGGAAGGAGGCGGTGGTGGAGAGTGACTCGATTCTCTCTCTCTCTCTCTCTCTCTCTCTCTCCAGAAATATGGTTGATGATACAATCCTCCCACTCATTTGTACCCAGCAGGAAGGAGGGAGAGAGAGAGGGAGAGAGAGAGAGAGAGGGAGTGAGGGGGCGGTGTGGGAGCTGGCGGATACATGAGATAAAAGAAGGGAGGAGAAAAGGGTGAGAGGGAGAGATGAGAGGGAGGAGAGGAATAATTGGAGGGAGGAAGGGATGAAAGGGTGAATTGAAGGGAGGAAGGGAGGAGAGGGTGAATTGGAGGGAGGAAAGGAGGAGAAGGTGAATTGGAGGGGGAGGAAGGGAGGAGAGGTGGAGGAGGAGTGAGAGAGTAGGGAGGCAAAGAGAGGAGGAGGAGGAGGAGGAGGAGAGAGGAATGAAGAAAAGAAGAGAGGAGTGAAGAAGAGAAAAGAGGAGTGAAGAAGAGAAGAGAGGAGTGAAGAAGAGAAAAGAGGAGTGAAAAGGAGAAGAGAGGAGTGAGAAATACAAGGAGGGTGAATAAATAAATGGAGCTAGCAGGGAGGAGAGAGAGATAGGGAGAGTACAGAGAAAGAGAAGTGATAGGGAAGAATGAAAAGGAGTATTGTATGTAGGGTAGAAGCTTGGGAGGAATGGAATAAAGGGACAGAAGGAAGGAGGGATTAAAGGGATAGGAAGAGAGGTGAAGGAAGTAAAAGAATAAAGGAATAGGAAAAGGGAGGAATAAAGAGACAGGAGGAGGGGAAGGAGGAAAAGATTGACGGAAGTAGAGATAGGAGAGAGATTGATTGATGGATGGATATTAGGCGCCGCAACATCGAGGTCCTATAGCGCCAGAAATAAGGTGATAGAGAGGTGTGACAGCAAGCAGGAAGGAAATAAAAAGAAAAGAGGGACAGTTGAAGAACTGAAAGTCAGTGGTTGGGCCGAAGGGGCGCCAAAACCCTGTAAGTATTGCCCACATTACTACACCCCCCTATGGGAGATAGGAGAGAGAGAGAAAGGAATAAATAAATAGGAAAAGGGAGGAATAAATATAGAGGAGGGAGGTGAAGGAGGAAGGAAGGAAAAGAGTAAAATAATAGGAAGAGAAGAGGGAGGAATAAAGATACAGGAGGGAGGTGAAGGAGGAAAAGATGGACAGAGGAAGAGAGAGACAGGAGTCTATGAAGGTGTGGGACTGAGTCAACAAAAAACAAGAACAAAAAGAGTATAGGGCAGACGTGGGCGGCGGAGAAGAGGCGTGGGAGGGAGGGAGGGAAGAAAGAAGAGGAGTGGGAGGTAGGGAGGAAGAGGCGTGGGAGGGAGGGAGGGAGGGAGAGAAGAAGGAAGAGGGGTGGGAGGAAAGTAGGGAGAGAGTTAAAGGCGTAGGAGGGAGGGAGGGAGAGAGATAGGGAGGGAGGGACTTAGGGAGGGAGAGAGGTAGAGAAGAAGGGACAAAGGGAGAGCGTGGGAGGGAGAGGGAGAGGGACATAGGGAGGGAGGGGAGAGAGAGAGGGACTTAAAGGGTGTATAGGGGTGAGGGGTGATGATGTTACATAAGAACGGAGACGGCACACACACACACCACCATATTGATTCTTTCGCCCCGCCTTAAAGTTCATGTATTTCTATTCCGGGGATGCCGTACCTCCGGGTTGGTTAGGTCATAAGGGCGTGGCAAATATAAACACACACACTCAACATAGTAATAATAATAATAATAATAATAATGATAATGATAATGATAATAATAATAATAATAATAAAACATAATGTTGATGTGTGTAGGTTTCTGTGTATGTGTTTTTGTTTTGTTTTCTTTTTTTGTGTGTGGGGTAGATCTAAGAGGATGGTATACTTTTGGTACATTTAAGGGGGTACAGCCATGGCTGATAGTGCTGGACCAGGGTCCAAGGAGTGTTGGAGAGTAACTGAACTGAGTTCGAAAAAGTGAGACTTCTAAACCTCTCTCAACGTTGAGAATGGTTTGGAAAATTCACTTGTTAAAAAATCTAACCTCTCACCACCTGCTTAGTACCGTACTGCATGTAAGATATTACAAAGTAAAGCTAATTTTGATATTCACCATCAGTCAAGTTATTTTCTGATAATTGTTTGTGTGTTACTGGCTACCAAAGGTCAGTGAATCTTATAGTGGAGAATCCCAGTGCTTCATTCAAATTCAATCTTATATAGTGGAGAATCCCAGTTCTCATTCAAATTCAATCTACTCCTCCACTTTCCCTCCTCACTTTTCTCACCACCTTCATCATTACGATCAATCAATTATTATGAAAGCAAACGTGAAAAAATATGATGTGATATTTTGTGTACAAATTAAATTCATGTAATGTGGCAGGATAATTTATTACTCTGATAAAATCATTCTTGATTTGTGTAATGTGGCAGGACTATTTATTATTCTCATAAAATCATTATCGATTTATGTCTTTTAGTCAGACATTCACACGCCAAGGTCAATGAACCAACCACAAGTGTTGAAGTGAGCAGTGTTCGAGAAATGGAAATAATGTCCTGCACCTACACTGTATCAAGAGTCACTCTCCCTGTTCCAACCAACTCGTCTTTCCATCTCACTCGGTAGTGATTGGCTTCTCATCATGAACACACGTGGCTCGGGATTCAATTTTCTGGATGGCTCAACATTGGCAACGCTAAGTGGTATACGAGGAAGTGGAGCCAACTGTACAGTCGGCGGCAAAAGTCCTGTCGCCTCACTTGCTTCACCGAGGCACGCGATGTTCATAGACTCGAGATTATTAGGTGTAGAAAACATACTAATTTCTCGAGTTCATGAACACTGCCTGTCTTTGTGAAGCAGGTGAGGCGACACGACTTATGCCGCCGACTGTACATACCATTATTTTTCATCATCTGGGTCTGTTTACTGGCATACTTTGGAGGAATCAAGTCACTCCAATGTAAAAAAAAAAAAAAAAAAAAAAGAAGCCACCTTCAGCGTCTTAATGGTATCCAGTTGCTTGGAGTACTTTGGGTGAAATCAGTTGCTTCAAATTTACCAACACTATAAGTAGTTCTCTCCTTACCGCCTGTCGACTTCAAAATGATCACTGAGGCGAAAAGAAAGTACAGTTGCGGACACATGAAAACAGACACACTTCAAACATTATAAATCACTAGCAGCGATACCCGACGTTGTCCGGGTGAAGAACCTACATGTGGTTTTGTCAATAAATTTCTTCTAATTAGTTTTATGTGAACATATTAGGAGGATGGGAAAAGTCCATTATCCGGTGTGGTTGCTGGTCCCCCAGAGAAACCATGCCAGCTTTAAAACCACAAAAGTTATCCATGACGCGACTATATTATAAGCTATATAGGGAGTGAGGTGGTATCGAGCCAGAGAGAGAGAGAGAGAGAGAGAGAGAGAGAGAGAGAGAGAGAGAGAGAGAGAGAGAGAGAGAGAAGGCTGCCCATGGAAACGACTGAATAAATTTTGTCTGCGTAGCGTAGCGAAGATGTGGGATAAAAAAAATAATAATGCTTCGTGAGGTCCTTCTTTCTTCTTGTTGGATAAAACTAGGAATCAAATATCTATTACATTATTTAAAATCACTTAGCGTTAGTTTTCAGAGGATTAAGGGAAGCAACATTTTTTGATCAATTTGGAGTCACCAATAAAACACATCCCCCCTGTATACATTCCACATGGAAGGGTTCTGTTTCCTGGCATAGTTTGGAGGAATCAGTAGTCTTCAGATTTCCCATACCTCCCACAATGAGATAATATGCACAGTGTTGGAGAAAAAGGAGGTCAGCTGGACCAAACCAATCTGCCAATACATCATAATAAGAAGGGAGCAAGTATGTGCCTGGCTGGGATAGGGGGAATCGGGGTTGGGGGCGAAATTGGAAGCAAACTTTGCGGCCGGAACCAAACTGAACTGATGGAAACAGGATTGAATCTCAGGGTAGAAAGTTAAGGGGATTTATTCAAGGGCGCAGAGAGAGAGAGAGAGAGAGAGAGAGAGAGAGAGAGAGAGAGAGAGAGAGAGAGAGAGAGAGAGAGAGAGAGAGAGAGAGAGAGAGAGAGAGAGAGAGAGAGAGAACAACAGGTTTAAGTAAAGATAATATGAGGAAGCGTTCAGAGGCAGGACACTCATGTATATTGTCCAAGCATGGTGGTGGTGTAAACTTGTGTCTGTTCTCAACACACAACTTGAACTGGGTAGGGTTGAAACTGTGACAGGGAAGAGGAGAAGGAGGAGGAAGAGATGGATGATAGGGGAGGAGGAAATGATGGATGATAGAGGAGGAGGAAAGGGATGGATGATAGGGGAGGAGGAAATGGATGGATGATAGAGGAGGAGGAAAGGGATGATAGAGGAGGAGGAAAGGGATGGATGATAGGGGAGGAGGAAAGGGATGATAGGGGAGGAGATGAAAGTAGAGAAGGAATGATATGAAGGTGGAAGAAGTAAATTCATGGATGTAAGTAATAAAATCCACACTGGTAGACGAGTTTTTTTTTTTTTTTTTCAGACGTTTCGGTGACCTCTGTTGCCCTCTTCAGTGGAATTACAGGTTAAGAGTGGTACATCCATTACTTTCGAGTGAGTTTAAATACACTCCATCCGCCAACCACCTCACCTCACCTCACCTCACCTCACCTCATCTATTCCGTGGTGCCTGTTGCCTGCGTCGCTTCACTATTGGGTCCATGGTGGGAGTACATTTGGCGGCAAAGACTTACTGACTTACCCCTTCATTACTAGGTCTAAATTAAACATACCCTCATTAAGGTTAAAATTATTGTATTTATTAATACATACTGATTCAACAATCCGACGTTTCTGATCATTGTTACACTTGTACAACATTTGGCCCGCATTCCAATCTATTCTGTTTTTTGTATTTTTTTTATATGAATGAACAAAGGCTGCATTGTTGTTGTTGTTGTTGTTTCCTACTCACTCAAAAGTAATGGATGTAACACTCTTAATTATAATACCAGCATATCCACTGAAGAAGGCAAAAACAGAGGTCGCCGAAAACGTCTGGAATAAAAACATTTCGTCTACCAGTGTGGGTTTTTATTACTTACATTCATTATCACGTTAGTGTCATTTTCCACCCATTAAGGGGAGGGTATAGTTCAGTCATTTTTGGAGATAATGATTCCTCCAAGCTATTCCAAGCAACAGGTCACCATTATTTTTGTTTATATGGTGATGTTTCTTGGCATACTTTGGAGGAATCAAGGTGTTTCAATGTACCCAAAGTATAATCTCCCCTTAAAGTTTATGGAGTTGAAACTGGGATCATTCGTTTCCTGATACAGTTAGGAGGAATCACCAGCCCTCCAATTCACCAACTAGAGATCAACCCACACTTCAAGGGGAGGATACAGTGTTGGTAAATCCGGAGCAAATTAATCCTCCAAACAATTCCAAGCAACAGACCACCATTATTTTTGTCCCTCTAGTTCTGTTATCTGGCATACTTTGGAGGAATCAAGTCACTCCAATGTACCAAAAGTATACTCTCCCCTTAAGATTGATGTATTACTTGAAGTGTCAGGAGAGAGAGAGAGAGAGAGAGAGAGAGAGAGATAGATAGATAGAGAGAGAGAGAGAGAGCAGAGGCTGTGCATGGAGATGGACAGAAGAAGAGAGAAAGAGTAAGATAAAAAGGAAGAAGTGAGGAAAGGGGACCAAAAGCTCAAAGCGAATACCAAATGAGAAGTTGCTAGAAAAAAAAATAAAAAAAAAGGAAGAAGAGGAGGAAGAGGAGGAGGAGGAGGAGGGTAGGCTGATGACATGGATAGATAGATAGATAAATAGATAGATAAAATTATATAGATTAATAGATACATAGATAGATAGATAGATAGATAGATAGATAGATAGATAGATAGATAGATAAATAGATAGATAGATAGAGTATAATTGAGAAAGAGAAAAATAAGAAGGGGAGATAAACAGGGAGAGAGACAGGTGGAGAGAAAGAAGGAGAGAGAGAGAAAGAAGGAGAGAGAGAGAAAGAAGGAGAGAGAGAGAAAGAAGGAGAGAGAGAGAAGGTAAGAGTGGGCAAGATAAAGCTATGGATTGGAGAGGTAGCACAAGAGAGAGTGAACAGATGGAGAAAGATCCAAGGAGAGAAAAATGGAGAGGAAATGGTGGAAGGCAAGAGTAATGGAAGGGACGGACAGACATAGAGTTGAGTGGAGAGAGAGAGAGAGAGAGAGAGAGAGAGAGAGAGAGAGAGAGAGAGAGAGAGAGAGAGAGAGTGGATGGGGAAGAGGAAGATATGGATTAAGATATAAGAGGTTGTACTGTACTGTGAAAGGTAAAGAAAATTGAATAAATATTATATATATATATATATATATATATTGAGATGTAAAGAGAACAAGAAATGGATTGACCGATAGATAAATAGATAACCATAGAAAGTGAAAAAGAAAAAGAGAAAGAGAAAGAGAGTGAGAGAAGGGTGATAGAAGGAAAGCTCTCCAAGCCTCACACTGGCTGCACGTCCCAGGATGGAAGTGGAGGGAAGGAAGTGGAAGAAGAGGATGAAGTGTGAAGAGGATAGAGAGAGGAGAAAAAGAGGAGAGGAAGCGAGAGAGGAAGGGAGGAAAATGAAGTAAGATGAAAAGAGAAGTATAAGAGAGGAAGAGAGAGGAAGGGAGGAAGAGAGAGGAAGTGAAAAAGTAATATGAGGGAAAGAGGAGAGGAAGAAGAATGAGAGGGTGAGGGGAAACAGGAAGTGAGAATAGGAGGTGTGGATGAGAGTTGAAAGAGAAGGGGAGAGAGGGGAAAGGAAGAGGAGTAAGGAGAATAAATTAAGAGAAAGAGAAACAAAAGAAAAGTCAGAGAAGAGAAGGAGAGAATTGGTAGACGAATAAACAAGATAACGAAAACAAAAATAGGAATTAGAAGAGAGGAGGAAGGAGAAACGAAATGAAAACAAGGAGGAGAAAGAGAATGGAGGAAGAGAGGAAGGAGAGAGAGAAAATAAACTGGACAGAAGAGAGAGAGCAAACGAAAGTGGAAGGAGAGTGAGGAGGAAGGAGAGGGAATGAAAATGGAGCAGTGAAAGAAAAGAAAAAGAAAAATAACAGTGGAGTGTAGAAAAAGAAGAAATAGAGAGAGTGAAATAATGGGAGTGGGAAAAGGTGAAAACGAAAGTGAAACTGGAGGAGGAAATTGGGATAACGGAAAGGAGGGAAGAGAGGAAGAGAGGAAGAGAGGAAGAGAGGAGATGAAGGAAGTAAAAGAAGAAGAGGGGCTTTTCTTCTCCACTCACCCAGCGAGACGGAAAAGAGAAGAAAAGGTCCTTCAAACTCACAGTAAGAAAAGAAAACACAAGGAAGGAAAGAAGGAAGGAAGGAAGGAAGGAAAAAAGGAAGGAAGGAAGGAAGGAAGGAAGGAAACATCAGTGTACCAATATATTATGCTTGATACAACACAAGTTTATTAAGAGGGAAGTACAGCCACAATCAAATATCCACCGACACTTTCTTTCCATCGTAGTAAATATTTTGGGATCATAAAATAACACATGTATACTTTTGCAACACCTCATACCAATAATTGAGGGGGTTGAATTGACATAAGGTGTTGTTGTATGATCTGTTTCGTGGCATAGTTTGGAGGAATCACAGACCTTCCAATTCACCAACAACAGAATCTCCCCTTAACGATGTCTTTCCTTCTCTATCGACAAAATGTCAATTACTTTTTGCTACACGTGATATAACACTCCAGGTCTTGTGTCTCCAAAGGAATCCACTTCCTGTTTGTCCATTATCACGTCTGGTTGTTGATTTCCACCGAGAGACAAGAGAGATTCCTATGTGTGAATCTGAGACTCTCTAACCACTAGACTTATTATTACTATTATTATTATTATTATTATTACCTCCGCCAAGGCAGTTATGTTTTCACCCCTGTATGTTTATCTGTTTGTCTGTTAACAGGATTACGCAAAAACGCATGGACGGATTTTGATGAAACTTTGTGGGAAGGTCGAGTATTGTAGTGGCAACAATTGATTAGATTTTCAGATGTCAAGGTCAAAGGTCAAGGTCAACGAAAAAGGTCAAAAACACATTTATAGCCATATCTCGGGACTCGCTTGAGCTAGAGGCTTCTACCTGGGCTCATATTGTAGTATTTAACAAGAAGATTGCGGGGGAACGAAATAGATTGCGGGAAAAAAAACACGCACATGTCCCTTCATGGGCTCCGTAATTATCTGGCATTGGCGGTGGTTTGCATTCTTTGAAGGCTTCCATTCTTATTCTTATTATTATTATTATTATTAAGATAGACCTAATATTCCTTTATAAACTATATTCAATATCCTGTGTCCAACCACCAATAAAACTTTGGTAGGGGCCACAAATCCTGTCCAAGTCGATGTACTAAAAGTATATTATTCACTTAAGGGGATACTACACTGTTAGTAAATCTAGAGTAAATGATTCCTCCAGTCTGATCCAAGCAACATGCCATTATTTTGTTCACTTGGTACTGTTTCCTGGCATATTTTGGAGGAATTAAGGCACTCCAATGTACCAAAAGTGTACCAACCCCTTGATTAAGTAGCAGTAAGTGGCATGTATGTTGTGGGTCCAGTTTGTGTGTTAGTAGTTTGAGGGCGCCACCAGCCTACATGTCCTCTGTCTGTCTTTGTTGCCACCCTTACAGACCCCCGCCTCAGTAGCATTGCCTTCCCTCGGGTGTGTCTACAGTCCTTGCCACTCACAGAGGCTGCTGCTGCTGACCTAATTACACGAGGGACTACATAGAGGCATTGGGGATTCACTGTGTCTGTCGCCTTGTATTGCCTTGACACTCACAGGGATCAACACATTACACAACACAGCTTATATAGAGTTTAATTCACCGTGTTTCACCGTACTGGCTTGGGTATAGAAAAGGGAGTAGGGTAAAGGAAGGAAGGAAGGAAGGAAGGAAGGGAGCGAAGGTATGGGAAGATGCTAGGGTATAGGAAGGAGTGTAGGGTCTATATAGGAAGTAGTGAAATGGTGATAAAGTAGAGGAAGTAGATGAAGGGAAGTAAAGTAGAGAAAGTATAGAAATGGAGGTAAAGTTGAGGAAGTAGAGAAATGGAGCTAAAGTAGAGAAAGTAGAGAAATGGAGGTAAAGTAGAGAAAGTATAGAAATGGAGGTAAAGTTGAGGAAGTAAAGGAGGGAAGGTAAAGTAGAGGAAGTAAAGGAGGGGAAGGTAAAGTAGAGGAAGTAAAGGAGGGGAAGTAAAGTAGAGGAAGTAAAGGAGGGGAAGTAAAGTAGAGGAAGTAAAGGAGGGAAGGTAAAGTAGAGGAAGTAGAAGAAGGAACAACAAGAAACAAGCAGAGCGTTGCCCCAGGGACCAAGGTCTCATGACTGGTCAATAGTGGATGGAGGAGATGGCAGGCAGGCAAGCAAGCAGGCAGACAGGCAGACATGGAGGGGAAGAGTTAAGCAGGCAGGCAAGCAGAGAGGCAGGTATGGAAGCAGCTTGGGAGGGAGGCAGGCAGACAGGAAGGAAGGAAGGGAGGGAGGGAGTCAGGCAGGCAGGCAGGTAGGCAGGAGGGAGGGAGGCAGACAGGAAGGTAGAGAGGAGGGAGGCAGGTAAGGAGGGAGGGAAGGAGGCAGGCAGGCAGGCAGGCAGGTAGGTAAATAAAGAGGAAGAAAACAGTCAGATAGGAAGCAGGCAAACAGACAGGCAGGCAGGTGAGGAAGCATGGAAACAAATAAAATGACAAACATACACAAAGAGGGGAGGTTGTATATACAGTAGGCAGACATGTATGGTAGTATAATGGTAGTATAAATAAAATAGTAGTATAAACCAGGAAGCATTCACGAAGGTAAACAAAAATGGGGACAGGAATGCAGGCAGGAGTAGAAGGAAAAGCAGACAGGAGACAGCAGGCATACGTTCAGGCAGGCAGGCAGGCAATCACGCAGACATGCAGAAAAACAAAGAGAGAAAAAAGGGCAGACGGGTTGGCAGGAAGAGCGGCAGAGAAACAGACATGCAGGCAGGCTTAAAAAAAAAAAATGGTGGAATGCTAACGACGCGATGGGGATGGGTAGAAAGGCAGTGTGTGTGTGTGTGTGTGTGTGTGTGTGTGTGTGTGTGTGTGTGTGTGTGTGTGTGTGTGTGTGTGTGTATGTGTGTGTGTGTGTGTGTGTGTGTGTGTGTGTGTGTGTGTGTGTGTGTAGGACAGTAGGTAGAGAAGGAGTGAATGAGTGGACAAAAGGAAAAATAAGAAAGAATAAAAATAAAGAAAGACAGAGAGAAAAAAAT
>JAWZYT010002342.1:0-17500 GCA_034508575.1 Petrolisthes manimaculis | reverse complement strand
GAGAAAGACTTGTTAAGATTAGCACATCGATCCTTCCCAGAGCTCCTGCATTACCCACTGACCTAGCCACACACACACACACACACACACACACACACACACACTCACACGCTTACTGGCACACTGGCACACTCATTCCTAAATCAACTCAACTCACACTCGTACAGACTATCCTAACCTAACCTAACCTAACCTAACCTAACCTAATTTAACTTAACCTAAACCTAACCTAACCTAACCTAACCTAACCTAACTTAACCTAAACCTAACCTAAACTAACCTATTATATACAGGCCCTATTCCTCCACTAACTCCTCCCACTTCGTTCAAGGATTATCAACCTATTTTAATTATCAGTCTGCATTTCATATCTATCACAAATATCACAAACATCGTATGAGAAGTAGGTAACCAAACTCAACTCGGCCCCCTCAAGTATATTTTACGGGGATATAGGTATAGTACAGTGTTGACAATTCTTGAGCTAATGATACCTCCAAACTATTCCAAGCAACAGGCCAATCATCATTAGGTTTGTAAATCTGCATGGTTCTGTTTCCTGGCTGGCATGCTTGGGAGGAATCACATGTAGCGTTTGTTCCAATGTATATATGTATGTACCAAAAGTATTATTATCCCCTTAGCTAGCTGTGATCATCAGTCTCTACCTAATACTTCTTTGGGGTCCTCTTTTCTCCCCCTAGCTGCGAGCCTCATGGGTAATAATGGGTGCAGGGGAATAGACAGATAGGTAGACGGAGATAAAGATATATAGACAATGATATAGACAGGCATATATACAGATAGATAGACGGAGATACAGACAGACAGAGATTGACAGATAGAGAGACGGAGATACAGAGAGAGACAGATAGAGAGAGACAGACAGATAGACGGAGATACAGACAGACAGAGAGAGACAGATAGATAGACGGAGATACAGACAGACAGAGAGAGAGAGATAGAGAATGACATAGACAGGCAGACACATAGACAGATTCTACCTCCTTGTCTTCACGAGGTACAATATTATGGGTGTGACTGTATCGTGCATGACACACACACATCACTCCACAGATACATAATATTGACGAACAGAGGGGTGGCACACTGCATTGTGGTCCTCTCCTCACCTACACACACACCCACTCTTCTCTCACTCTCCCCCTCCCCTTACACACACACACACACACACACACACATACACACACACTCTCTCTCTCTCTCTCGTCCCCTTCCCCCTCGTTCCCTCACACACACACACACACACACTCTCGTCCCTCCCCCTCTCACTCACACCAACCCACCCACCCATACTCTTCTCGTCCCCCACCCCTCAAACACACACACACACACACACACTCTCGTCCCCCCCCCCCTCGTTCCCTCACACACACACACACACACACACACACACTCCCCCCCCCCCCCTACACACACACATACACACACGCTCGTACTGTCACCTGCCATTACTGAAGTTAAGGAGGGACTAGTGATGGTGTTGGCATGCTAAAGTTTCTAATTCCTCGAACCACTATCAGGAACCCCACACATATTCAGTCACGAGCCATCATCAGTACCCAAGTCTGCTTCAGTTGGCAGATCGAATACTAAACCAACTACAACAACAACGAGAAAGGAAGAAGTGTTGTAATTAGTCCACGGGAATGACAGACTTCGAAACTTCAACAAGGCTATTTGGATATTTATTATAGTTTGCTCTTTACGATATGTTTCTACCAAATTTAAAGACACGACTTTTGTCTTTGATGGTACAGTACATATTATTAGGCTCTGATTCCACCGACTGTTACCATCATGAAACAGACTCCCTCAGTATAAAATTAATGTTGTTTCGTGCCATGCCCAAGTTGGAGGAATCAGTATCACAATTCCCTTGATTTAATGACTCAACAGCCCAACTAATTAACTTGTGTTTACCCTCAGCCTCCCGTTCTGTGTCAGGCTAATGGCGAGCGAAAAATTATATCCCATTCAGTAACTAACAATAAATATATTGTTTATTTCGAAAGCTGTATGGACCATGTCGAAATAATTAACTTTGATTGAAAGGTGCATTATATTGTCCAAAATGAGCGTTTTACATAGAACAGTGTCATACCATAAATATACACACATACATATACATGCACACACACAAAAAATAATAACAGACAGACATACAACAGTGTCATACCAGCAGGCTCATTCCAACTGGCCATTTACCTTTATATTTTCCATTTCATTAAATTTTAACTGGCTATGTCACCCTTACATTACAGTGCAGTTTTTCCAAATGAGTTTATTTAATTATGTTTATCAATAATATATGCATGTTCAATAACCCGGTGTAGAGGAATAATACGAGATGCAGTAGAGAGTAAAAGTTTGTGTCAACCTTGTACAGTCGGCTCCACTCCCGCGTTTCTCCTCTTTCGTTGCCAATGTTGGGCCAGTCAGAAATTCGAGTCCCGATTCACAAGTTAAATTATTCAAACATTCATATCTTTCACTCTAAGGATATGAATGTTTCGATTTTTTTAACTTGTGGATTGGTATTCAAATTTCTGACTGGCCCAACATTGGCAACGAGAGAGGAGAAACGCGGGAGTGGAGCCGACTGTACGTGTGTAAGATGAACGAGTGATGCTTTAATTAAGGGGTTCATTTATTTTTGTTTCATTGGAGTGCCATGATTCCTCCAAAGCATGATAGGAAACAGGTCCAGATGAACAATAAATAATGGTGTTCTGTTGCTTGGAATAATTTGGAGGAATCAGTTGCTCCAGATTTGCCAACACTGTATACTTCCCCCTCAAGGAACGACTGTATGCACTTGGTACCATCATCACCATTCAGTAAACACGAAGGCAGTTTACACCTTTAAAATATGTACACACGCATATGATTGAACTCGGCCTTACTACACCGGCAAAGAGAAATAAATAATTCCTCACTACTATAGGTCACATTCATTATACAGCCGCCCTTGGTGAGGTTACAATGAGAGTCCTATATACCCGTCCCCACCTGGTTTGTGTGTCATGACGTCGATTGGTTAGGATGAAACATTATTGACAGACCATGAATTAGAGTATATGTGTCCTCGGATAACCTGACACGGAGGAGGAACATCAAGCTCTGCAAGAAGAAAAAGGATATATTTTTTAAGGAAAGTATAGTAACAACGAAGAGCTGAAACTAACTTACCCTTGGAAAGAAGTGGACGTCAAAATCGTATAAGTATATAACACATCCATGTAGATCCTACTTCAAGAGGGTATAACCTTGATATTTTTGCTGCCTTGTTTGGCTAAAAATACACATCTATGCATTAACAAACACACGGATGCATGTCACATCCGTATATACAATACTTCACAAAACACAAGTCATGCACAGTTACACACGCACACACTCACTTTCAGAGACAAAATACACAAACACGCACAAGAAAATCATTTGTACATACACACGCACAGACAGACACACAGTTTGTTCAGGACAAAGGTTTCGCTTGAGTTCCTCGAGTCAAAAAGAGTCCAATAACTTTTGTCTTTTTACGGAAGCGACTCCAACAAAACGTAAAAAAAAAAAAAAAAAAAAATTGTAAATGTACAGTCTGCCACACATTCCACCTGGTCCACTCGATCACAGGACATGGCAAAGGGGAAGAAAATGACATTGGTTAGCTGGATGCCACGAAACAGACTAAAGTAGCAATATACATGCATACTAAGATCGGTGGTGGTCTTGTGGCAAAACCCATGGTAGCGAAACCAGTATACACCTTTCTTTCTCTGGCTACATCATAACAACAATCCCCATAATACAGGGAGAAACGTGTGTTGGTTTTGTCAGAACAGGGAAAGATAAACATCGTGCTATAATATTATATCGTTCTGTCTGAAAATGACTTACATGTATACAATGAACCAAACTGAGTCACACCGATGATACAGAGACGAATAAGTTTGTGTTTATCAGATTTTTTTATATTTTTTCTGGACACTGTGTTAGCATTATCAGCATATACAGTAGTACATTTATGTGTGATATAGAATGACGAATGTGGAAGTGGAGGCGTGTGAGGAAGTAAGTGTGGATACAGAGGAGTATATATGTGGGAGCAGAGGTGTGGGCGGAAGTGAGTGAATACAAATACAAATACAAAGGAAGTACAGGCAACAGGAGGCTCATAGTGACCTTTTACGAGGTTTACCTGTTTAATTACGTTAATCTAGACTATATGTGTTGAAGGAAAGGTTAAATAAAGGATAGATAAAGGAGGAGAGGTGCATGTGTGCGACAGTGAGTAAGGGAGTAGAGGGTATGTAAGGAAGTAAGTGCGGAAATAAAGGAGTACGGAAGTGAGTGGAGAATTAAGCAGAGGTGTGCATGTGCAAAAGTGCGTGTGGGAGTCGAGGTGTGTACGGAAGAGAGTGTTAGATATACGCGAGTACGGAAGTGAGGTATAGGATATGTGAATACGGAAGTTAAGTGCGGAAGTAAGAGAGGAAATGTGTAAATAGGCAGGTATTTTATGTTTAAACGTATGAACGATGGGAGGTAAGAATCTGAGCTGGATAATGAGTGTATATGGAAGTGTGTATCAAATTCAATTCGAAATTAAAATAAGGCAGGTGAACGGGAAATGAGTAGGGAAGACAAGGTGAAAAGGGAAATGAGTAGGGAAGACAGGGTGAAAAGGGAAATGAGTTGGGAAGACAGGGTGAGGAGAGAAACGATTACAGAAGACAGGGTGAAGAGTTAAGTATGTGTGTGTGTGTGTGTGTGTGTGTTATGGTTGTCTCCCAGAGCCCCAGTAAGTAAGTACGTAAGTAAGTAAGTAAGTAAGTAAATAAGTAAGTCTCCAGTCTGTAATATAACCCTTAATGACCCTGTGATGTAGTCAGTAAATTGGAGTTTTACGAGTCCTTCAAATATTGCCACGAAACACCACCTACATGAATGGAGCTTGTTTCATGGAGTGGTCAAGAGGAATCAGAAGCCTCCATTTTTTCATTCACGATCACATGCAGGGCCCTTAATTCCCTACAGAGCCGGAAGTAGATGCCACCACTGATTGGTGTACGTCAGCAGGGGTCGGTCGGTCTATTTTCAACCCTCACCAGACCCCATATTTTTTAGACACATTTCTCCGTGGATTTTTTTTGCCATTCTATTGCTGGAAGGGAAGGTTTTTTATGAGCGACTAAAATAATCTGAGCCCTTTATCATGCAGCGGGGGGGGGGGGGGCGCTAATGTAATGTATGTATGTATGTATGTACAGTCACGAGCACTAATAACTATATACAAAATTATACAGGTTTGGTTGAAGTTTCGAACAGTCTAATTTCACACCAACGAAGTCATTATAATGGTGATTTTTAATGCGCATTGATCTACTGTCTCCATGCAGGTATTCGAAGCACACCTGCATGTATATGTATTAGTGCTCGTGACTGTGCAGCTATAAAAAAAAAAAAAAAAAACTCTATTCAAAACTTGTGTTCCTTTTGGCCTCTTATGCTTAGATAGATAGAAATAGATAGATAAATAGATAGATAGAAATAGATAGATATAGATAGTTAGATAGATAGATAGAAATAGATAGATATATAGACAGATAGAAATAGCGATAGATAGACAGATAGATAGATAGAGGCTAGTGGAACACAAATTTTGAACAGACTATAGTATATCGTTATAGAGAGAAAGACAGACAGACAGACAGACAGACAGTAGCTGATAATGGCACCCAGGTTTTAAGGGGGTGTGGGAGTAGGGGACAGGCTTGGGCGGGTGGTGGTTTGGGGGGTGCAGGAGTAGGGGGACAGGCTTGGGAGGGGGGGTTAGGGGAATGCATGCGGGTATAGGGGAACAGGCTTTCTACCCACTCTAATCTTGTCCCCCTATTCCCGCACCCCCCAAACTCCCCCTAAGCCTGCCCCCCCCCCTACTCCCACCCCCCCTTAATTAATCGATTTACTGTGGAGAGGAAAAAAATAAAATAGAATATGTCTAACATGTTTTTATGTGGAATAATGTATTGAGAGGAGAATAATTTATTGAGGAAAAAAATAGAGGAGTTCTTTCTTTACCACTCGTGTTTTTTTTAAAGTGTACCTAGGTAATTTTTTTTTTTATTTATATAGCTACCCCGTCCGTCCCTCCGTCCCTCCATGTCAGATAACAGAGACAAACAGCATCGTGGCTCAGGCGATCGATTCACATATTATACAGACACGTTTCATGATATCAATTTGGAAGCCCATGCATGCGTGTGTGTGTGTGTGTGTGTGTGTGTGTGTGTGTGTGTGTGTGTGAGAGAGAGAGAGAGAGAGAAAAAGAGAGAGAGAGAGAGAGAGAGAGCAGGAGCAGTGAAAAGGAACTATAATATATTGTCCACCACCACCAATGCACCTAACTAAAAAAAAAATATTATGTCCATCATATACACACACACACACACACACATTCACACACACACACATTCACACACACACACGCACACACACTCAGTCAGCCACCCACACACCTAGCCAACCACACACCCACACACCCACACACACACACACACACACACACGCACAGCAAGAGTTCAATGGCCTTTTGGGTGACCGCCACTTGTTATTGGTGATCGATGTTTGTTGTTTTGGATGAGTGACGGGTTGTATGTATGTTTTCGGTGATTGGTTGTATGTTTTGGGTGATTGGTTGTATACTGAAGGACGTTATAAAAAGTAGAGGGAATGCTTAACAATTATTATATTTTCTTTCATCTTCTGCACCAAAAGTTATATGTCAACTTTATTTATTCCATCATGTTCTAATTAAGGAAATCTTTTCAAAACGCTAAACGCTTTTCCTACGATATTTCTACTTATAATAATCTTGAAATGGAGTGTATAATTATTCATGCGCTGTATAATTATTATGAATATAAATAAATAATAATGAAATAAAGATGACGGTAGAAGGTTCAGTGATCCCCCCCCCCTTACTTTTCTTCACAAACAACTAAATAAAACACAGTCAATGAAACTTGGCAAAACTCCCCGAACTAGGAGTCAGGCAGGCACTGTGGTCTGACCGAAACTTCGCCTGAAACACGGCCCGACAAACAGATTTCCAATTAAAGTCTATAGCACTTTGCTGGTTAAACTTGGATGGGATGTGAAGACGAGGGGTTTCTCTCCTCTATTTTAACTTAATTTTCTATTATTCTCTATTTAATATCAGTCTGATTTCTTTCGACTCTCAATCATTCACTATTTTTTTTCATCTAACAATATCTTACCGGTACGATAAATTCATGTTTAAAATTTGATATGATATTACACAACAGCATAAAAATATTAATACATTGATTTAGAGATCACTCAAGCAGATACTGCCATTTTTCAATAGTTTTTTTATTTCTTATTTTTTCATATTTTTACGATGAAGGGACAACATTACCTTTATAGCAACCAATGAACAGAAAGATAAGTGGATATTAAATCACGCCTTCTACAACGCCTCCAGCACAGTGCCTTGTAAATAAGACTGATTTCACTTTATCTATCAAGACTGATTTCACGTTATCTATCAATTATTAGTGTGTTAGCATTGCACTGTATTTTGACCAAGTCCACATGCAGCGGTTAAAAGCTTCAATTAAATTAAGGGGATATTCTCATGTTGGTAAAATTGGTGGTAATTCATTTTTTGGTACATTGGAGTGACTTGATTCCTCCAAAGTATGCCAGGAAACAGGACCAGAGGGATAAAAGTAATGGGGTTCTGTTGCTTGGAATAGTTTGGAGGTTTCAGTTGCTCCAGAATTATCAACACACAAAAAAAAAACTTCCTCCTTAATTAAACAAGCATCATCTGTATACCATCATTCCCTGTCTTGCTTATCCCAGGAATCTTCTTTTGGGCTTCTACCCTTATTTACTCTCCTTTCCCTTATATGTATACAGCTTTCTCTCCTCACTATACACAATCCTCGCTTCTCTTTTCATCCTTTCCACCTCCATTCCCTTCTCCGTTCTCTCTCCTCTCCTCTTCCACTCCATTCCCTTCTCCGTTCTCTCCCCTCCTCCTTCCTCTCCTCGTCCACTCCATTCCCTTCTCCGTTCTCCCCTCCTTCTTTCTCTCCTCTTCTTCCATTTGCTTTAACGTCACTTCACCCTCTCCTTTCTCTTCCTCACCCTCCCCTCCTCCTTTCTCTTCCTCATCCCCTCCTCCTCCTTTAAAGCTCAGTTTCTGTTGTTAATGTTATACTTTGCATTTCATTCCTTCTTTCTTTCTTCGTTTTTAATTCCCTTCAGCAAGTCTCCTAGTTCCTCCTCCTCCTCCTCCTCCTCCTCCTCCTTTTCCTTTCTCTTTTCCTTCGTCTTCCTCTTCCTCCTCCTCCTCCTCTTCCTCCTCCTCCTCTACCTCCTCTTCTTCTTCCTCCTCCTCCTCCTCTACCTCCTCTTCTTCCTCCTCATCTTTCTTCATCTCTTATTTTTCTTTCCCTCTTCCTCCTCCTCTTACTCTTCCACCCTTTCCTTTTCTTATCCTTTCCCTTTCCTTCCTCTTCCTCACCCTCCTCCTCCTCCTTCTCCCTTCCTCTTCTTTTTCTTTCTTCCAACCCCTTTGCTTTTTACTCCCTCCTACTCTTCTTCTTCTTCTTCTTCTTCTTCTTCCTCCTCTCCTCCGGCTTACGACCTCTCCACCACCAGCTGCCTCAGACATCCCTCCACATCTTGCTCCTCTTCCCTCCACATCTTGCTCCTCTTCCCTCCACATCTTCCTCCTCTTCTCTCCACATTTTGTTCTTATTCTCCATTGATTCAGATATATCAGAGTAAAAAAAAAATAATAACAAACATCCTTCCTAGTATGATAAAAAAAAATAAAAACACATATAAAACGTCAGTGTTAAGGGGGTGTGGGAATAGAGGACAGGCTTGGGGGGGACTGGGGGGGGGGGGGTGCTGGAATAGGGGGACAGGCTTGGGGTTTTTAGAAAGCATGTCCACCTATTCCTGCACCCCTCTAATCCCCCTCATAAAAACCCAAGCCTGTCCCCCTACTCCTGCACCCCCCGAACCCTCCCCCCCCCCAAGAGGAGTGGCATGACCCCCCCCCCCAACACACACACCCCACCCCACCCCGTCCAACAAGGCCCCCAGAGACCCCCACAACACCAGGCACGGAAAACAACAAACAGACATTTCACGACTTTGCTGTTCTGATGTCAACACGGGAAGAGGGAAAGCCAAGTGACACAGGCATGAGGGTCGGGGGTCACTTACCAGGTACAAGGAAACAAATAAACACACACAAATATACAAACACACATGAATATACAAACACACACATAAACTTGTACAAACACTCACACACAAACACACACACTCAAGATACACAGGGACGCAACACAACTCGGGGTACCGTAGTTAATTAAGGGGTAACATTAATGTAGTTTGGTTGGAGTAGAAGGCTTATGATTCCCCCAATTTATATCAGGAAACATAATAAATCGACAGTTTGGTTGGAGTGGAAGGCTAATGATTCCCCCAATTTATATCAAGAAACATAATAAATCGACAGTGAACACGTACGTAAGGGAAATATTTATTGTCTGGGAGTCTAGCTTGGAAGAGTCATGCAGCTAAGGATTACACTCTTCAACGCAATTGCTTCTCCACATAATTTATACTATACAACATCAACCCCTTGCAACACACACACACACACACACACACACACACACACACACACACACACACACACACACACACACACACACACACACACACACACACACACACACACACACACACAGCTGTAAGTGAATTATCATTATAAATATTATTATTATTATCATTACTACTACTGCTAAATTGTGGCAACCATTTGGCCACATATAATCCCTTGTCATAAATTATATAGAGTTGAGTTGCGAGTGAGTGAGTGATCGTGTACATACATTTCTTATCTCCCACAGTTCCCCCCCACTGCCCTCCCCCACCCACACCCACCCCCCTACCGCCGCCGCCCCCCAAGCGAGAGGGAGCGGGGTAGGTAGAAGGGAGACACTGACTGGCTGGCTGACTGGCTGGCTAGTAGGGATTCTGAGTGTGTGTGTGTGTGTGTGTGTGTAGCAATGGACCTCCCCCGCGTCGCCATCCCCATCTATAGCATGCCGCCACACGTCTGCAGCCACCCCGCCGCCGCGATCACCAACTCCTCCTCCTCCTCCTCCTCCTCCAGGCGTCGTGAAGGCGAGTCTTGGCAGTCCTACCAAAACAAACACACCAGAGGAAAAAGTTTTGGCCCGCCAGCGAAGCAAAGAGTCAAACGAGAAGCAAAATTATAAAAAAAAATAATAACAACAATAATAATAATAATAATAATAATAATAATAATAATAATAATAATAATAATAATAATAATAATAATAATAATAATAATAATAATAATAATAATAATAATAATAATAATAATAATAATAATAATAATAATAATAGTAATAATAATAATAATAATAATAATAATAATAATAATAATAATAATGATAATAATAATGATAATAATAATGATAATGATATAATAATGGTCATGCGTGCGTGATTGAAATAGTGATAAACAAAAAGGTGAACATACAGAAATTTCCTTTGAAGGATATATAATAATTTTCTGGTAAGTGGAAAATGTAAACAGTGATTTTTTTGTTTATTTCTTGTCGTTTGGTTATGTGTGTGTATGTGTGTGTATATGTATGTTATTGTCAGTGTAGAGCAAAATAATGTCGTGAATTAATAAATCCTTCTATTTTTTTTAATCAGTTATTAGTGAGTGAAAGGAACAGAAAAAATAATAAAAACATAAACATTAGAAAACAAGAAAAGAACAAATATAATCAGTTATTAGTGAGTGAAAGGAACTGAAAATAAAAATCATATAAATTAAGAAAAGAAAAAAAAAAACAAATATAATCACATAGTGAGTGAAAGGAATTGAAAAATAAACATATAAATTAAGAAAAGAAAAAATATATATAATCAGCTAGTGAGTGAAAGAAATATAAAAAATAAAATCACAACAAAAATTGAAAAAATATACGCACTTAGAAATATTATTATTATTTGTAGACGAGAGGTGATTTAACCCACACGTCTCCACTTACAAAAAGAAAAGAAAAAAGAAGTGTGTGTGTGTGTGTTGTGTGTGTGTGTGTGTTGTGTGCGTGTGTGTGTTGTGTGTGTGTGTGTGTTGTGTGTGTGTGTGTGTTGTGTGTGTGAAGTGAGTAAGTAGCACAACATTCTTCATACCCTCTATATATTATTATTATAAGAGTGTATTCAGATTGTTTTGTTATTTATATATGTGTGTGTGTGTGTGTGTGTGTGTGAGAGAGAGACGAGTGAGATAAGGGACCCACTAGCTAAACCCGAGGTGAAAGAATCTATGAAAAAAGAATCTATTTAATTGATAGACGTAAAATGAATGAATATAACATGTGAGTGATGTTCAAGTTAGAATAAATTACACTTATTCAAATCCTAAAGAAAAAAGAAAAGAAAATATATATAAAGACAGTGTGTTTTATTTTACAAGAGGTGTCCAACTTTGTAAATATAATTATAGTGTGTATAGAACTAAACAAATCGACCAGAAAAAAATGAAAATAAGATCAATTCGAGAAAATAAGCCGGTAGACTAATAATAATAATAATAATAATTGGTGTTTGTGTGTACAGAACTAAACAACTCGACCAGAAAAAATAAAAATAAAAATCAATTCGAGGAAACAATAATAATAATAATAATAATCGGTGTTAGTAAAGTGTTAGATAGAAGTGCTTTCTTTTAACCCGAATGGATCCTTAGGAGTGTCCACGAGTTTTTCAAGGTAAGTAAATAACTACGTATGTACAGTCGGCGGCAGAAGTCCTGTTGTCTTATCTGCTTCACCGAGACATGCAGTGTTCATGGACTCGAGAATACACACGTTTTGTACACCTAATAATCTCGAGTCTATGAACATCGCGTGCCTCGGTGAAGCAAGTGAGGCGACAGGACTTTTGCCGTCGACCGTACAGCCAACAATCTTATATCCACCAACATTCTCCTTCCATAGTCCTAAATACCTTGGTAATAAAAGAACAACACGTGTATGATTTTGCAGCACCTCATAATAATAATAATTGTGGGGGTTGAGTTGACGTAAGGTGTTGTATGATAATAATATTTAGCTATGATACTGATTTATTTACACGATGGAAGGAAAGTGTCTGTCGGTGGTTATTTGATTGTGACTGTGCATGTATCCTTTATTGATATCATACTCTAAGCTGCTCCAACAGTGTACCGTCAATGATGATGAAATTAATGATGCATGTTAGATGTTAAAACTGCACTAATTGTAGACAAAATTTGAACGACAGTGTTTTTTTTTTTTTTTTTTTTTTTTTTTTGGTGGGTGGGTGGGTGGGTGTTTTAAGATGGAGAGAATAACCGTAGATTTACATAGTTTTTATTTTTAACCTTATTATTTATATTCATATTTTATTATCCCAATACATAACTCAGGCTCTAAGAAGAAAGTATTAATTATTACTGGTGTTACGAACCGATAATGGCTAATTTAAGATACCTCCTCATCCCCTCTCCCTTTTTCACAGTTTTCCCATCTACATCATTTACTGCCTTTCTGTCTTTCTAGTTTCCCTTCCTCTCTTTTCCTCTCTCTACCTCTCCTTTCTGTCATCCTCACCTCCCACTCCGCTTCATATGTTCTGTCTTTCTAGTTTCCCTCTCTCTCTATTCCTCTCTCTACCTCTCCTTTCTGTCTTCCTCACCTCCCACTCCGTTTCATATGTTCTGTCTTTCTAGTTTCCCTCTCTCTCTTTTCCTCTCTTTACCTCTTCCTTCTGCCATCCTCTCCTTCCTATTGGTTTCTTCATGCTCTGTCCGTCTTTCCCTCCCTCCGTACCTCCCCCCCTTCCTCCCCTCACAATCCCCCCCCCCCCCCTCAAATGGCCAGCTGCAGGGAGACATTGATAGTGTGTTCACCGGATGCAGTACCACACCTCGCACACTACTACTACAACTACTACTACTACTATTACTACTACCACTACTACACTACTACTACTATTCCACCTTCCCAAAATCCTCCCACCCATTATCCTCCTCCATGGATCTCAAATTCCCTAACATTTCCCTATACCCTTTTCCTAACTAATAATACGACCCTGAAACCAGAATAATTATAAATAAGCCTGTGTCGTAAAATTTATGGGAGTATCATGTTTTCGTCTCTAACAATTATTTATTTACATAGTTCTGTTTCGTCCGAGTCATTTCGTCCTTCCTCCTCTTTTCGTCCGGGAAATTTCGTTCGTTCTCTTTGTTTTGGGGTATGGGTCGTTTCGTCCATATTTCTGTTTTCGTCCTGGGCATTTCGTTCGTTTTCCTGTTTTCGTCCGATTCATTTCGTCCGGTCCATACTGTGACTAGAAGGAGATTTTCCTTGTTGAAGTCTACTGATTCCTCCTAACAATACAGAAAACAGACGTCCTCATGGTATGTATGGTACAAATATGGTACTACTAGGTATGTACTAATGGTATGTATGGTACAAATATGGTACTATAGGTATGGTACTAATGGTATGTATGGTACAAATATGGTACTACTAGGTATGGTACTAATGGTATGTATGGTACAAATATGGTACTAATAGGTATGGTACTAATGGTATGTATGGTACTAATAGGGGGATCAGCTATTTCATTCATGACATTGTATAGGGAGGAATGAGACTCTAGACACCTTCCAATTCACCAACCAAAGAATCTCACAGTAACAGAAGGGGTGGTGGGGTGTCTAGGAGTGAGGTCTGCATGGGGTTATCTGTACGTGTGTGTGTGTGTGTGTGTGTGGGTGTGTTTGTTTGACGTCAGAGTGGGGTTGTCCATGTACCCACCACTAGGACCACTGTACTGTACTGCTGGTTTGTGACGTCAGTAGTGGTAGGTCCTATCTTAACTCTCACTTCCTCACTTCCTCCCTCTCTCTCTCTCTCTCTCTCTCTCTCTCTCTCTCTCTCTCATTTTTTTCCTCTATCTCTCTTTTTTTTCTTGTTTCTTTTTTTCTCTATCGTTCATTTCCACACTTCCTCTCTCTCTCTCTGTCTCTGTCCTCTGTCTCTGTCTCTGTCTCTGTCTCTGCTCTGTCTCTGTCTCTGTCTCTGTCTGTCACTCTCTCTCTCTCTCTCTCTCTCTCTCTCTCTCTCTTTCTCTCTCTCCTCTCCTCTCTCTTCTCTCTCTCTCTCTCCTCTCTCTCTCTTCTCTCTCTCTCTCTCTCTCTCTCTCTCTCTCTCTCTCTCTCTCTCTCTCTCTCTCTCCTCTCTCTCTCTCGTACTTATACACCTTCTTATGTTCCGACACTCACTGCCAAACTCTCATTCATTTTCCTCCCTCCCTCGCTCTCTTTTCTTTCCGCTTCCAAACTTTCTTTCTCGGAACTTCCCCCCTCTCTCTCTCTCTCTCCCCTTATTTCGTCAGGATATAAAATTATTGTGTTCATTATTCAAACCATTTCGATGCCTTGTGAAAAACATTAATAAATCTGATGTGTGAGTACCGGTACGTGAAAATGATAAATCAATAACAAATGTATTTATTGTTTACTGAGCAAGATATCCACCTTCCTCCAAGAAACATCAGTGGGCTACATGATTGATTGATGGATATAGGCGCTGCAACATCGAGGTCCTATAGCGCCAGAAAAAGGTGATAGAGAGGTGTGACAGCAAGCAGGAAAGAAATAAAATGAAAAGAGGGACAGTTGAAGACTTGAATGATATAATTTCCCGGGTAGGATAACTTTGTTCCAATTTATTCACAATATTGGATTTTTGTGATTATTTAGTATATATTATTTACTTTGGTATATATATATTTAATTTGGTATATATTTGCTGTTTTAGTATATATTATTTAATTTGGTATATATTTAATTTGTATATATTTACTGTTTTTCATCTCAGTCCATTTATTGGATTTATGTGATTATTTAGTATATATTATTTACTTTCGTATATATTTAATTTGTAAGATATTTACTGTTTTTCATCTCAGTCCATTTATTAATTGGCATATATATATAAGACGATGCGTAACGTTGTTGTTTTCACTTATACTTATTTATAGTTTTGATTTCGTTTGTTTTTGTGTGAACCATTTATCTTAAGGGGGAGAATCTCTTGTTGGTAAATTGGAAGACTACTGAATACTCCTAACTCTACCAGGAAACAGACATGCTTCATGGTACTATAGGGGATCTGTTGTTTCATAGACTACATTGGAGGAATCACAGACCTTTCAATTCACAAACAAGAAAACCTCCCCTTAAGGACCCTGTGTCGTAGTTAGAAAATTGGAGATATACGAGTCCTTCAAACTTTGCCACGAAACACCATCTATATAGAAAGAACCTGTTTCATGGCATAGTAAGGAGGAATCAGAAGCCACCAATTCTCAAACACGATCACAGGGTCCTTAACCTATTATTAACATACTTTGCAGGATGATTGGGCTTAACCGTATGTGTCTGTGAAGTGGATATTGCATGGTAGTTGTTTCAGATTAGATATATACAGAGGTGAGGAATGTGTTGTAAAGGCCTTATATGGGTAAGAATAATGGATGAAATATATGCGTTGTTTGGCTACATCCTTTACTCTCTCTCTCTCTCTCTCTTTCTCTCTCTTCTCTCTCTCTCTCTCTCTCTCTCTCTCTCTCTCTCTCTCTCTCTCTCTCTTACATACATACACACACACAATACTTCCTCTCTCTCTCTCACATACATACACACACACACACAATACTTCCTCTCTCTCTCTCACACATACATACACACACACATACTTCATCTCTCTCCCTCTCTCTCTCTCTCTCTCTCTCTCTCTCACCTCTCTCTCTCTCTCTCTCTCTCTCTCTGTGTGTGTGTGTGTGTGTGTGTCCTTTATTTATCTATGTTCATTTCCGATCTCTCTTGTTAACCCCACTCTCTGTTCATGCAATCCTTCTCTCCCTATTCCCAAGTCCACCTCTCCTCTCCTCTCCTCTCCTATCTCTCCTCTCCTCTCCTATCTCTCCTCTCCTCTCCTCTCCTCTCATTTCCTCTCCATCTAATTCTAACCCACACGTTTCATTTTACCTCTCACCTCACCTCACTATCCTTCTTCCTTTATCCTCACTATCTCCTTTCCACTCTTCCCTCTCTTCTCACTATCCTTCTTCCTTCATCCTCACTATCTCCTTCCACTCTTCCCTCTTCTCACTATCCTTCTTCCTTCATCCTCACTATCTCTTTTCCACTCTTCCCTCTCTTCTCACTCTCCCACTTACTCATTTTCCTCTCTCCACTTTTTATTTTTTTTAGCAATACATTTTCTCCTGAATATTCTTCTTTTTCAATTCTTCTTCTTCCCACTTTTTTTCTTCTTCGTTTTTACCCCTCACACACACTTTCTTCCCTCCCCCCCCCTACTACCTCCCCCGTTCCCTTACTCTTCCACACACTACTACTTTTATCTGTATCAATATTCTCCTCCTCTCATCTTCTCTTACTCTCCCTCCTTTCGATCTTTCATTAATTTCATTCTACCTTCTTTTTCCTCTTCCACATCAGCAATCCCTCAAAACCATTACTAATTTAACCCTTCGTGAATCAACCCTCATTTATTATATATACCTTATACTGGAAAGACTCACATAGGATAATATATTAAACTTTTATAAATTAAAATATGTTACGGTTTTTAACATGAGGGTTAAGGGGAGAGTATACGAGTGTTGGTATAATTATCTGGAGCATCTGATTCCTCCAAACTATTCCAAGCAACAGGATGCCACTATATTGGTTCATCTCCCCTTAATAAAATGCTACACCTCCTATCAATCAACAAGCTATTTTGATGCCCAGAAATACCGGTTTAGAGAACAATACTAACCTAACCTAACCTAACCTAACTTAATTTAACCTAACCTAACCTAACCTAACTTAATTTAACCTAACCTAACCTAACCTAACCTATCCTTACTTAGTATTATGCCCCGTAAGTAACAACAACAGTACAATAATTTCTCTGAGCTTACAACCAACCAACAGAGTTCATCACATATTATTATTATTATTATTATTATTATTATTATTATTATTATTATTATTATTATTATTAATGATCAGTGAACAGGCTGGGAGAGAACAAAAATATTATTCATAAATCTGTATTTGTGTTTTGGCAGGTATACAGTAATTACGTCAACTTACTTTTTAGTGTATATACAATCCGTGGCACTTATGAGCTTAGCATAGCATTACCATCATCCTTCATCACCACCACCACCACCATGCACCTCACTGTGAATGGACTCGTGCACACCCTCACGTAGCCTTCCTCTCCACTCACTCACACAAACACAACGCCATCAAACACAC
>JAWZYT010002341.1:0-106237 GCA_034508575.1 Petrolisthes manimaculis | reverse complement strand
ATTTATATTTTCCCGTGTGTTGTTGTACAGCCGTGATCAAATATCCTGCAACAATTTCCTATCGTCGTGTAAATATATCAGTATCATATCTAAATGTAATCATACAACAACACCTTATGTCAACTCAACCCCCTCAATTATTATTATTATGAGGTGCTACAAAATCATACACGTGTTGTTTTTAATCATCAAACTATTTACTACACTGGAAGGAAAGTGTTGGTGGATATTTATTTGATTGTGTCTGTACATCTACTTGTGTAATATCAGTAACCGTGACGCTATATAGGGAAGCCAAAATAATATATATCCATAACATAAAGAAAGTAAATTATTACCATCATGGCCAAGGTTTCATTAATGATGTATATAGCCTATATATCTTTCAGGGTCTATAGTATTGATATCTTTACACTATATTAATGGAAGCGTCTTATTCCCTTCTTCTTACTGGTTTGTATTGACAGTATTGCCACTATAAATGTATATATGTGTGTTATACCAGACCCACACAGTTCTATATATCAACACAATCATACAGGCTTTGGTACAACTCAGGATTAGCAATACTATTACACCCGCTAGTTCAGTTTTTATATTACTATTATTATTATTAGTATTAGTATTAGTATTATTATTCCAAAAAATTTACAAACACAAACTATTACATTTCCTCGACTGTATGTATATATAAGTATGAATACGTTTGTATAAGTTTGTTTCTTATCACTTACTGCACTGTATGTATACCATCAGTGCCGTATTATTAATACAGGAAGAATACACTCGTAACCATGTCTGTATGTAATTTACCTCACTAACCATCCTTGACATGGCTCTCAAAACAACTCATTGGGGCACAACACATCTCTCTCTATACACTGTCCTTCACTCATCCATCTTCAGGTCACACGTGAACCCATCGTAATTTCCGCTCGATAACCATTCATATTTACTCCATAAGCTCACTACACTCCCCACCATAATATTTTTCTCTTCTCTGTACCATCCAGTAATTCATATATGTATAAATTTGATCATTTGAAGAAAAAGAAATGTGTGATTTTGTAGAGTAGAGAGTGTAGGTAAACAGTGTATTATATCTATAACTATATATCCAACAGGAACTTTGGTGCTCGGTGTGCGAAATGTTGTCGTATATAGTGTATAAATAAACAGTGTATTATATCTATAACTATATATCCAACAGGAACTTTGGTGCTCGGTGTGCCAAGTGTTGTCGTATATAGTGTATAAATAAACAGTATATTATATCCAACAGGAACTTTGGTGCTCGGTGTGCCAAGTGTTGTCGTATATAGTGTATAGGTAAACAGTGTATTATATCCAACAGGAACTTTGGTGCTCGGTGTGCCAAGTGTTGTCGTATATAGTGTATAGGTAAACAGTGTATTATATCCAACAGGAACTTTGGTGCTCGGTGTGCCAAGTGTTGTCGTAGTATCGGTGCTGCAGACTGGGTGAGACGAGCCAGGGACAGAGTCTATCACCTCGCCTGCTTCGCCTGTGACGCCTGTAAGAGACAACTCAGCACCGGAGAGGAGTTTGCGTTGCATGACAGTCGTGTTCTCTGTAAACAACACTACCTTGAGTCTATTGAGGGAGGAGCTACGAGTAATGATGGTAAGTCTTTAAAATAAACTGCAATATAGTAGTAGTAGTAGTAGAAGTAGTAGTAGTAGTAGTCGTAGTAGTAGTAGTAGTAGTAGTTTTTTATTTTACAGTTATTTGTATCAAGTCATATTATTTTTTTCTAGTTTATTTGAACCAGAAAATGTCATATTTGGGTAAAATATGTAATCTATAAAAGTACAGTACACGACTTGGCCATTAAACTTTATTGGTACTCACACATTATGCAATCAACCTCACCAACAGTCTCCCTTATCACATACTTTTTCTGCCTCACTATATAGTTTGTATTGTACGGTGCTTTCCTTTCCTCGTCACCTCTTGTCAGTGTCTCCTTGAAGCGTTGTATTGATCCAAGTCTTTGGTCTGGTGAAACAAGCTCTCTTCCTATACTCTAGCTTCCTCGTTCATACCTTTGTGTCTTCCTTCTTCCCTCGAGCTCATTTCTCATTTATTTTTCTTACTTCGTTTGTTTTTCATCGTCCTGTTTTCTTTCCTCTACTCGTTCCCCTTCGTTTATTTCATTTCTTACATCTTTACATTTCTCTTCCCTTCGCATCTCTCCGTCGTCCTCCTTAAATTTCTCTTCCTATTTCTCATACATATTGTCCCCTTTCTTCTATTATCTTCCTTCTCGTCTTTCACCCCTTCATCATATATTTCCTGCTTCTGTTAATCCTTCTTATTCCTCTTCATCTTTGCTCTGTATCTAAGAAAGTAGTTATAAGAATCGTTACTCACACATACGTTTGTTGACTGATAAACGTAAATGGGTTTGAAGGATCCATGCAAAGGAGGTAAAGTCTACAATTTTGACTTACATTTTTTTTCATTCCCATTTATACCTTCACATTATATCTACCTCTCTCTCACACACACACACACATACACACACACACACACACACACACACACACGCACACACGCACACACACACACACACACACACACACACACACACACACACACACACACACACACACACAGGAACGAATGGCCCCTCCTTCATGGCTGCAGGGCATCTTAAGGGAGAAGTACAGTGTTGGTGATAAATCTGGAGCAACTGATTCCTGTAAACTATTCCAAGCAACAGGACACCATCCATTACTATAGTTAATCTGGTCCTGTTCCCTGGCATACTTTGGAGGAATAAAGACTCTCCAATGTACCAAAAGTATACCTACTATCCCTTTAAATAAATCCTGAGGTGGTGAGTGACGCAGCCGCAACCAACACTTCTAAAGAGACATGTGATTGGCTCTGGCACTCGTCTCTCAACCAATCACATGGACCCTCTCATATCAGACAGTGTTGGGCCAAGTGAACCGCCATGTTGTTGTCTCTCATTGGCATTTTATTTTCATAGTGCCGAGGATTTTTGTTTATTTAATTTTTTATTACTTACCTGAAACTCAGAAGTAGTTTCATTGTTTGTTTTTTTCTGTTGTATATTGGAATCGTTTCAAAAAGTGTGTTGCTATTATTGTATATATTCAATACCTCATCACTTTCACTGTATATACCCTCCTTTCCCCACGACTTCCCCTCCAACACTTATACACTTCCCTTCTTCACCCTTCTTCCTACATCACATCCCCTCTCCTCTCTATACTTCCCCCAACACTTACCCTCACCACCCCTTTTCCCCCCAACACTTCCTCTATCCACCCACCCATACACTTACCCTCACCACCCTACTTTCCCCAATAGTACCCCTCTCCACCCCGCTTCCTTCCCTCAACCACCCTTCTTCCCTCACCCATTCATTTTCCTTCTACCCCCACCATCTATAACCCCATCACTTCCCCTTTCCACGTATACATGTACTTCAGCGAGCACTCCCCCACAGAGAACACGGACGGGGAGGGGAGCCAGAGGAAGAGCAAGCGAGTTCGTACCACCTTCACAGACGAACAACTCCAGGTCCTACAAGCCAACTTCCAGATCGACTCCAACCCCGACTCACAGGACCTGGAGAGGATCGCACAACTCACGGGACTCAGCAAACGGGTGACGCAGGTGTGGTTCCAGAATTCTCGTGCCCGCCAGAAGAAGCATTTGTCCTCCAAGAAGCACCAGCAGGGTAAGATGGCAGTTGTGTGCCTCTCTCTCTCTCTCTCTCTTGGTCTGCGATTCTCTTTCCCTCTTATATTTAATGGGATAGCATACATTTGGTACGTTGGAGCGTCTTGATTCCTCCATAGTATGCCGGGAAACGGGACCAAATGTACACAAACAATGGTGGACTGTCGCTTGAAGTACTTTAAAAGAATCAGTTGCTCCAGATTTACCAACAGTTAACTGCTCCCTTAATTAAGTCTGGTTTTCATTACTTTCTCTTTTAAGTATTGGCTCTCAAGGGATGATTTAATAGTTGTAGCAACATTTTCTGTCCGTCACGTCAGTATTATATTATACATTTTATTCATGCAAGTATAGTTTGTTTCCACCGGGAATTTCTCTCGATGGTTGATAAAACTAAATATAATATTGGTGTATGATTTTATACTATACGTGTAGACATTTCCATACACCATTACCCACCACACGTGTGACACCAACATTCAGTAATCACATTTATTGGATGAAATGTTGATATTTCCAAACGGCCATCAACCGTCACACGGAATATATAAACGTTGTGAAAGATTATACACGGCTGTTCAAAGAGAGAGAGAGAGAGAGAGAGAGAGAGAGAGAGAGAGAGAGAGAGAGAGATCAACACTTGCTAATGATTACAGACAGAGAAAAATATATATAAAGAAAAAGTAATTGAATATGAATATGTATTGTACCAGAATATTTTGTTATGATGCTTTGGGATAGTCGACGCACCAAGAAATGTAAATAAAAATATAGAATACAAATACTAGCAATGACGGAATTAATGTAATCTAAAGTTGCGAAAAATTCCAATAATTCTGTAGTCATACTCATACATTCATACTTACCCAAATAATAATAATAATAATAATAATAATAATAATAATAATAATAATAATAATAATAAAATGGCAGTTCATAGTTCCGTAAACATGCTTGTTATTTTTTTATATATTTATAATTTTTGTTGTGACACGTGTCGAGTTGACGTAATTAACACAGAATGTCACGTGATTGGCCCAACAGTACCACGTGACTCAATTTTCCCGCCATTGAGAGCCACGTGACCGGTGACTCGATTTGGCGCGGGTAATGAAATGGCGGGGTGGAAGGGGATGAAAAGAGGACCATGTGTGAGGCAGGCAATGAAGGAAAAGAGAGAGAGAGAGAGAGAGAGAGAGAGAGAGAGAGAGAGAGAGAGAGAGAGAGAGAGAGACGTAATGGGGAAGGTGTATGTGAAATTGGTGAGAGAGAGTGGGAAAGATGTATGTAAAGTTCGTAAGTTTAACAGAGAGAGAGAGAGAGAGAGAGAGAGAGAGAGAGAGAGAGAGAGAGAGAGAGAGAGAGACGTAATGGGGTAGGTGTGTGTGAAATATACCAGAAGTCTGTTACCTCCTTATTTATTGTGATTTTATATTGTGTATTATAATCGTAGGCAATGTAAGTTTTAATATAAATTTGATTTATAGTGATGTAATAGAAAGCAATGTAAGTTTTAATGTGTTTTGTGATGTAAAAAAAAACAATGAAAGTTTTAATGTAAATTTGTATTAAATGAGGTTGTAATAGAAATCCATGTGAGTTTTAATGTGTTTGTGTGTGTACAGGTGTGGACCGGGCGCTACAGGATATGAATGGTTCCCTGGCTCGCACTATTGACCTTCACTTCATGTATTCCTTCAGGCCCCACAGTGTTGGTAAGTTCACACAACGGACAGTCAACACATTTTTATAATCAGTGTCATGTTACTTCATTATACTTCAGCCGAGGTGTGATTGTTGGGTGTTACTTACTGATGTATGAAGGGAATATCATTTGTTTGTTTGTTATATATATATACTGTTGTAGGTGTATCATTATATACATGGGAAAAAAAATATGTATTATCATTCTATTTACTGTAATTGGTTTTATTTTCTGTAGAATACATAGAGATGTGTTGGGAAATATTAATTGTTTGTTTATTTTTCAGAGCCAGATGATTCCTCGTCACCAGAGACGCCAATAATGACCATGATGCACGGGGAAGTGTGACGTCACGCGTGTGGGTGAGACTTCTCCTGTAGTAGTGTCCCCAGAGTCCAGCCCCAGTCCTCTCACCCTCCAACACCTCAGCTAATGTGGGGACAGAAAACCCTCCTGGGATCCGACGCAGTCACTGATGCAGCTTCCATCGTAGAAGAGCGTCCCAGATAATGATATAATTTTAAGATTTGTTACTTACATTTTATCAACAAAGTCAAGGTATCAAGTTGCTAAATTGGAGACGAATGTTTCCAGTAAGTTGCCATGAACCGAACCACTTAAACCGAGTCTTGTATTACTTGACACTACATGTATTTGGAAGAGTTAGTAGCTTCCAGTTCCCCAATATATGTTGCCCTCATAAGTCGGATACGAGCATGACTTCTCGCCTTTCCAGCTAAAAGTAATGCGACAAGTCAAAAGTGTATTGTATGAAAGCATTTTCCTAAAAGGATAATGCCAGTGTAAAATTTGAAAAGTTTATGGTTGTGTACATAAATGGAGAGTGTGTGTATATATGATGATATGTATAGGCCTATTGTAAATATATCAGTAACCTTAAGGTAGAATGTTCAGATTTGTACCCAGAAAATGTTCGCCCTTGTCAAGTGGTGTGTAGTTTAGGCTTAATAACTTGACACCTGCAGACCATTCCATGCTTGTTCATCATCACACACCATAATCATTGTCATCATCATCATCATCATCATCATCATCATGGTAGGGTTAACATGTCCATAAATATATATATCTATACAGTAGTTGTGTTAGTCAAAGCAAATCTATGTCTTTCAGTGTCTATATGTGTTGTGCCGGGTTGCTTAGCGTCTGGGTCGTGCTCCAACATCAATCAGGCAGGCTGCAGATATTAATATTATGGTTAACAAAAGCTCCGTCTTCTTTGCTACTTTTCTACATGTGTATTGGACCTTGAAAATCATTGTGGTGAAGCTAAAGCAAATAAAGCAAAAGATCTTGATGGAAAAATAATTTACTTTACTGAAAATAACATTGTCTGTATAACATATTTCAAGGTCCATGGATAGATAGAAAAGTGAAAGAGTAGACCGGTCTTTTGTGCACCAAAGCATAGAAAATTCGAGGTTAGTCGTTCTACCCATTCTATTCTTATGATTATTTAGAGATGAAATGAATTACCAAACAATTTAAGTGGCAATTTGGTTTTGGCTTGTGTTATTGTGAGTTAAACACTATTGCTCTCGACTGTACATATCACAAGGTGCAGCCAATATTTCGTGTATTGGTACAGTAGTGTTTGATTCACAAGAAAGCTACACGTAATAAGCTTCTTAGAAGGGAAAAGTTTTATGTTTATAAAATGTTGACACAGAAGAATCTAAGGTTTAAGAATGTAATATGTACTGTATATAACTCGACTGTGTTCCATCTTCAAACACACCCAGAATGGAAACGTACTCAGTGACTACATGTATAACTAGAATACAATGTAAGTTTTGTAGGAGATTGTAAAAGGACTTCCAGTTCTGCTTCTCCACATTACGAAATGTGTAAAGTAACCCTCTAGCAGCTAGCTGAAGGTCATGAAATTGTTGGAATATTTGTTTTTCCATGTTTTAGAAATATTTTGTACACATATACATCCCGGTATGTACTCGCTGTCTACAATAGTTTGGAGCATCTGTAAATCAACCTTATCATATTGATAATGTTCTATACACCATTAGTATGTAATTAGGGAGAGCAAAATGACCTTGAAAACTTACACCATATTTCCCAACTTTAAAACGTAATAACAATATTTGTGCGTACAATTTTGAACTTATAATGAAAAAGCTAACATATAACTTGCTAGAAACAAAATTGAACTCGTTATCAACCCAGCAAAGCCTATACTTACTCACTACAACTGCCCGCCACAGCATCCTGCCAACAACACTAATGAGGTGATCATTTTGCTTCGTGTTATATTGAACCTTATCACGCTGTGTCATAATTTGATGTGTTGCTTAAGAAGTGTTTGTGTGTGTATGTGAGAGAGAGAGAGAGAGAGAGAGAGAGAGAGAGAGAGAGAGAGAAAGAGAGAGAGAAAGATGGGTAGTGCTATAATGCTATACGTAGGATTTCTAACCCATTATCTAATTATATATTTAATAAGATAAATAATAGGATTCGATTCCTTTATGCCTAAGAAAAAGGAATTTGTATATCCTGCATATCTAGTTCACCTAAGCCAAAGACAAACCTACTAACCCTTCTTAGCTTCAACACTTTGGTGACAACTTTTAATTTGACTGGCCAGGGGTCCTTTTTGTGTTTGAAGGCTCCAGTAATCTCCATACCTTGTTGAGCTGTTTACTGTGTTCTAACAAATGTACCTTTATGATGTTGATTGGAAATGTTCACTAATTTCATCGTTTGTGTGTTTTGGAGTCCACCTCACTTCGACCCCTTTTACCTAGCTAGCCATGTAGCTGTGCTGATTTACTGAAGTAACTGAACTGTAGAGACTGTAATAATTTTGTACCTACTAATATCTAGATTTTTGGTGCTTGCTGAGGCGTGTCTTATACTTCACACAACATTTTATCTTAATTTTTTTTTAAGTCGACATAAACCCTTCAGTATAATGTGTCAGATGACTCGAAACTTTTACTTGCATGTCTCCAAAACTCCCCGCTGTGAATCCATGCCACTGACAGGATAACACTTTGTCACACACAGAGGACTGGTTAAGTAAGAGGGGAGTTTTGTTGAGATGCTGTCCTCACACCTCAGGGATGACAATGGAATTCCCACATTGATTTCTTTCGAGCAGTGTTGCCAGATGATGCTGATTCTCCGTCACCATCTCGAAACTATGGTATGTTCTAGTTACTGGGTGGTATTATTAAATTTCGCATTGCAAAATAATATGAATTAAGCTACGAAGAGAATTTTCCCTTGAAAACGTAGTGTGATAATACCACCCATAGAATTTTCGACAGTGATGTTTACTACTCATGGTTTGACGTTACCCATACTGTATAATATAAAGTATCATACCTAAAGGTGTGGCTTTTCATCAGAAAGGCGTTAATTAACTAGCAGATGTTTGAGAAAATGCGGCCAGAATTAGAATAAATGCTAGACACTAGATTGACAACTGACACTAATATATACTAACCCAGGACCACTCACTTCCCCCCCACCCATGTATGTATGTATGTAGAGTGCAGCCCTTTTTAGCATGCTACTTTCTGGGCCCTTGGTAAGTGTGTGTGATATAAATATTCAGTCAACTACCAGTGTCCTGCAGTTTCCTTTGCTTCTGTACAGTTATACTCGCCCATTCTTCCCCTTGGCAATCCGTGTCTCTACCGTAGAATGACTTAATACTTGATAAGGTAACAGGACTTAGGAATTTTTATTATTGTATTTCAGTCAGCATTACCGTAAATATGCTACATTGCAATATCATCACTCTGAAAGGCAAACGTGGAGCCACTTTCTGAGCCATCGTCCAATGCCGCCATAAGAAAGAATCGGAACAGTATAGCGACTGGTGATGAAACCATGTGATACTGGACAGTGATCGAAAAAAGGAATGATGGTGAAAATGCATTCTTATCAGAATAATGTTATCTTTATTACAAAGAGGTAATAAAACGCGTTTAATTAATTTGTACTTGTATGAATTTTTTTTACAGAATTTCGTCATTAACCTCCCTCTTATTTTTTAATTACAAAGTAATGTTTAACAACATGAAAGGCTTTTAGTACTTTATTAAAGATATACGTTAGACCTCTGGCAGTTTATTAAAGCTAAACAACTTTACACTAATGTATTTGGATTATGGACGAAAAAATATGCTATTGCACTTTAGTTTTGCTATGCAGTCATTAGCTTTTAATAAGAGTGAACTGCAAATATCCCAGAAACAAAACTTTGATCATGCATGTGACATTTGATTTTATTCTAGACATAATTCAATCTGTTATGCTTCAGCAGTGCTTGCCTCCAACAAGAAAAAATCTTATGGTGGTACTCTGGTAAATTGTTCAACGTCGTTATTGTTTGTTTAAAGATAAAAACAATGCATCAGAATATTTTAGGCTTTTTGGTTGTGACTTACATATCAGCCAGGCAGGTGAAGATATTTTATACGGGACCGAGATGTTTTCGGTGTATTGGAGTCAACATATTCCTTCCAAACTGTTAAGATTCTAATAATAACATGGACGAATTAATAGCCTCCAGTTTACCGACAGTATCCTAGGCATATTCAGTTATTTCTGTTTTGAATAGTTTTGGGTCGTGGTAAGGGAATGTTTATACCATTTCTGTCATAGTAAAGGATATTTAGCTGTATACTTTCCACATTATAAAACTAAAAATTGTCAGAATACCTCTGGAGAGAATATACCATAATTCATATTGTTTCACTACATTTTTATTTTAGTTTTATAACCACTTCAATTGTGTAATATAGTTTCAGACCGGTTTGCACAATATATCAGTATGAAAGAGTGAAGAGGAGTTAAATTTATGCTGTATCTTCCTTTGAAAATATCTTTCAGCTGTGAATTTGGAATACGAGAAACTGTTACCGTTGTCTCTTAACGCAAACAGATTTCCATACTGTATTGTATTATATTATTTATGTGCCACAACAACAAAGACGGAGTAGTTACACATCTTTACGTCTTGGACTTAAGCTATTAATGGTTGTGTATCCGAATGATCCTCCTCTGGTTGATAGATAGTTATGTTTCATCTATTTAAGCTCCTCCTTCGCCATGATCTTAAACTGAGATCCTATAAACCAACTTGAAAGGGGTATAGATGTCTGTGAATTGGAGGTCACTGCATGTGACAAGAAACATAAGTCTCTGTATAACCATAGCCATAGCCTATAGGGCGTTTGTATCTCAGCACATTGATAATATGAAGAGTCAGTAAACCCTCCAATCCATCGACATCATCACAGGCCCAATAACTAATGTTAACATGGATAAAAGGACCGCCGCCCAGTGCTGTTGCTGCTAGTGACAATTAACCTTCCTCATATTTCCCCACTTTGACGTCAGCCTTTACCTTGTAGAATTAACATCTTTTAGGACACTTATTTATTTTAGCTCCACTTTCTTGCAGATACAGAAACCTGTTATGTAATAAATTTTATTATACACTAAACACTGTTTTATTTATATGATAAGGCCGCAAAGAGAAAGTTTGATATTTTTTTTAACGTAATATATGAATAAAATGAAAGAAGGAAGCTGTTAAAAAGGTAGAAATCCCGAAATTTACACAGTCATACACTACCAGTATTGCCAGGTGCAGGAAAATTTCTCTGTTTTAGGGAATTTGAAGTCAACACAGGGAAATTATATATAGAATATTCAAAAGTAAACAAAATTTTCTACCAGACGAAATACTTAAGGGACCGTCAATGTTCAAAAGTAAACAGGAAACTATTGAGTATAAAAGGAAAACTGATGTTGAAGTTAGGAAAATTTCGTCAACCCGTGAACCCGACCTGGTAACACTGCACTGAACCAAAACAAACTGGTAACACTGCACCGAACCAAAACAAACAACATTCAACCGTGTTATTATAGAGGCACTCGCTGTCTCGCTCACCTTTCATTGATTATTTGGTGAGGAAGAAGTGTCTGGCTTTAACTTAATCATTCAAAACCGGAAATTGGAAAGTGGTAAGTGTAGGATTTATTTACATTTATATAATTTAATTTATTGTTCGGAAATGTAGGTAATAAAAAGGAGGGAAATGAAGAATGGTATCTATCTATCGTCAAATTTGTCTTTATGTAGGCTGTGGTATTCACTTATTTCACTGTTAATTATTGTAGGATAGGATTGTACATTAGTTCTGTATATTTAACACTTGTCTGTTTCGAGTTAAAGTATTGATAAACTTACAGAAGTATGGTACTGAGTTATGTTATATATTTTAGTATCATTACCCAATATTTTGGACCATTCTAAGACAGTTTGGTATTTAGGTAAATATTGGGAATATTTTTACAAGTTGCCACAACTCCACAACTATTACAAACAACTTTTCTATATACCATTTCTTCTGCAAATGCTGCATAACAGTAGTTACCTCTTATAGTTAGGTCCCTGTAGTCTGCCCCGGTTAGGTCCCGGTAGTCTGCCCAGGTTAGGTCCCGGTAGTCTGCCCCAGTTAAGTCCCGGTAGTCACACTAAATCCTTCTAGGAAATATATTTTTTTCCAGTGAAATCCTGTTGTGGCAACTTGTAAAAATTTACCACAATAATTCTTTCAATAAATACCGGTATTTATTACTCACCTATGATTATGTTGCAACTTTCAGAAGCACAATGGAATTGTTGATCAGTCACTTGTCCACACCAGTTCATAAAGATGATGCCTACCATAATATCCAGTACTGGTATCATGCCTACATTTGGTCAGTAGGAGATGGAACCATATCAAACCATTTATTCCCAGATGGTGGATAATGCCTTCAAGGTTAGTCAAATTATCAAGTCATTTTTTAATTATGTATATATGTAGAATGGTAATTTGTTATATGTGTATAGTACAGTATTTTACTAGGTGCAAAATTAATACTCTGTATATTTTTTTTCTTTTCTACAACTTTATACTATCTATCTATAGCTCTGACACCTCGTTCCCTCCGGGAACTTTATACTAAATTAATACTCTATATATCAGTCAATTAATTGCAGTGTATTGAAATTGGCTGTTATCTTGGGAGGAACAGGTTACAGTTCCAACTTTGTCAGCATTGTTTCCTTTTGTAACTGTTGAGGCTGATAGTTATACCATAATTTTTCTGTTCTCAGACTGGGATGCAGCTTTCATTTTCTTCACACCTTTGCTTGCTTGTCTCCTGCTAAACTTTCCACTAGTCTTATGGTATGGTATGGTATGTGGTAAGTAACAACAGAATACTGTATTCTAGTAGAGAGATCACAACTTTTGTGCAAACTACTGTACTTACTTCATGTGACAAGAGCTGATTCTGTTGTAAAGTGCAATTTAAATTTATATTTTATTTGTTGTATTAATTAGGTTTTACGAGCTTATATATATATATATATATATATATATATATATATATATATATATATATATATATATATATATATATATTTGTAATAATTAACTTTTTTTTTATTATTATTATTATTTTTTTTTTTTTATTAATTTGTTTTCGTCGCCGCCCCGCCGCCGCCGCCGCCACCGTCGTTTTTTAATAATATATATATTTTTTTAATAATATATATATATTTTTTTTTTATTAATTAATTTGTTTTTATTTATTATTATTTTATTATTATTATTATTATTATTGTTGTTTTTTTTCGTCGTCGTCGTCGCCGCCTCCGCCGCCGCCACCGTCGTTTTTTAATATTTTTTTCTTTTACTTTTTTTTTTTAATAATATATATATATATATATATATATATATATATATATATATATATATATATATATATATATATATATATATATATATATATATATATATATATATATATATATAATTAGTTTGGTCACCAGTCATTGAGAGGCGAGAGTCACTGACTGACCCATTGTCACAGTCTCACTGAGCCAGTCACTGCCAGCACTGCCAGTAATACATGGAGAGGGGAGGAGTGAGCACGTGGGTGTACTGTATACAGGCAATACGCTCACAGCCCAACTTGCAAGCCAAGCTGTCCGGCGGTCACTCACTCACTCCTTTCATTTGTTCTTTCTGCTAAATTATTTTCCACTTTGAGCTAGAAATTTTTGAGGTTTTAAGTATTAGTGAGTGGGACGATTAAACAAAACCTTAACGTATGGTAGCACATATCCCTTGTGTTTGATTTGTACTGGCACAGTGTGTCTGTCCACATAGTTTGATTTAATTTCATCACTCAACATTACAGACATCAACATTTTTTGCCACAACCTATAGCTGTATAATATTATTGAGATCGAGTTAACGAAGAGACCTCCGTATGTTGATTGTTTACCGACAATGAACTGTAATGCCCCGTGTGATAGGGACTTTTTTATAAAGCAACAGTAAACACCTCAGAATTCGTAACCGAGCTACTAATCTTACTGAAGTAACATTTGTAAATACTGTAATGTATTAGTAACTGAAGATTCAATAAAAAAAAAAAGATAAATAAGGAAAAACTTTGTCAAAACTTGAAAAGAAACGTCGCTTTAATAAGGTCGATATTAACAAAATGAAAAAAAAAATGTAGTAAAACAGAGAAATAAACCAAACGCAGCAATCTGTCAGTGAAAGAAAAGAGAAGGGACATAAAACACTAGCAAACTTATTACAATACTAGAGTCAATTAATGTAGCCGAAATGAGCAAATAAGTGAATGCAATATTAGGCTGTAAGGTAATAACAAGACTCTTCACAGTGGGGGAATATTATGTTCCCATACATACATAGCCTACAGTCACGAAGAAAGCATCTAACACGATGAACCTTGAAGAAATGTTGAGGTAAGTTGTTGAGTGATGGGTTGATGATGATTTTGTGATTATTTTTTCTCAAGATGAATTGGTATTGATTCTGTGATAGGGGTTACTCACGTACGATTGGACAGCTTCCATCTGTTCCTTAGCTGATAAATGTTTCAATAAATAGGTTAAGTACTATCTTTTTATTTACTTTAGACAAACAGTTACTCTCTACTCAAAACAATAACATCATAATTATGTGAACGTGAAAACATTAAACATCAGATTGTTTGAGATACCCATATGTGGATGATTATCATTGACCACGACTGTATAAGCTGAGTGATTGTGTAGAATAGGATGGAGCTTGTACTTCAATACGAGTTTAAATGTGTGATGATATATTGACCTGCTTTTCTACGCTTAGAATTTATGGAGGCAACACAGGCCAAACTACTTAACGGCATTGTCCTTGAAGTTTGCGTGTTCCAGGCGATATAATATTGAACTGCTAGAGGAGGAATGAAACCTGGCATGCAAACTGGAAATAAGAAACAAAAAGTACACTTGTGACTGATCAACCTAATATATTAAATACATGGATCTCTCTCTCTCTCTCTCTCTCTCTCTCTCTCTCTCTCTCTCTCTCTCTCTCTCTCTCTTTGTTTTTTTTATTTGTCTATCTCCATATTTACTCAACTATCATCGGTCTCCCCCTGACAGAGCGGTGGTAATGGTGTTGGTGGTATTGAAGAGTGTGTCAGGGATGGGGTCAGATGCTGTTGGTGGTGATATTGTAGCCAGTAACTACATGCAGGAATTGGCTCCTTGGCCAGAGGGTGAGTCCGCTACTCTTATACTATTTTTGTTAATTAGGGAATTGTCTTGTTGGTAAATTGGAAGGTCTCTGAATTCCTCCATAATATACCACGAAATAGATCGTCTATTAATACCATTGATGACGTCTGTTTTGTGGCCTAGTTATGAGGAATCAGTAGCCTTCTATAATTGACTATTAATTCAGAGACAGTCCAGACCGTGACCGAAAGTGCAGTCGTAATACTTTTTCTGTGAGAAGCATCGCCTATTGTAAGGTATACCATAGAAGAATTTGAGATTATATACAGACCAATTGTTAGAGTATCTGAGGGATACTTTTATCTGCATATTATCATAGCTCATGGTGTATCCAATAAAGGTAAGTTTAGTTGCTATACACCCACTACAACTATTATAATAATTTGTAGTCCATGCGATCAGGAAAAGAAAAGTGCATTTATCACAAGCACTCCTATTTGTGTCATGATTTTCTCGGTCTTTACACGCTAATAGGAGGATAAAACATGATGTGTTTTACAATACTTTTATAAGTTAAAAATCACTGTACGTCATTGCGGTGCGTGATGTAAGGTATGCATAAGATTATAGACTGCGACTTTGCATATCATAATTTTATAATATGTACGCTAAAGTAGTATGACATGCAGATTTTCGTAAATAATTTTCAGAGCTTGTACACTGTTGAGATACACATATAAAGACCAACTAGTCATAGATTGGACATTTGTACAGTACAAAAACGTATTAGCATTTGTGTCTGTCAGATGAAAAATGGGTTAGTAATTCGTTTGATGTTCACTATCACAGACATTTTACTATAAGTGACTAGTTTAATTTCTTTCATCCACAGACAATTCTCCACTCTTGGTCAACTTCAGTCTAAAGATCAACAACATAGTGGAATCAAAAGACAAACAACTGGTAAGTTATATTATTTGTTCAGCTTGGATGTTTATGAAGGCAATTATTATTACATAACATCCTTAGTTGTACAGTATATAAGCATGTAAGTAATTATTGGAAAGAAGGAGGCCTCAACCTTGTGTTTTGTGTGTACTGAGTGACAGAAATGAGTGAGTAAGTGAAGGCCTCTTGTTGGCTCTCATTACAGGCTGTCACTACTAACAAGCTCTCAGTTGTCAGGTTGATGACTCGTTGTTCATCTCTTCAAGGACACAGGGAGTGAATGGCTGGCTGGCAAGGTTGAAAAAAAAAAACCCACAGACACTTCTAATAAAATCGATGTATTGTTACTATCGTTCCTCACAGTAGTTCAAAGTCGTGGCATAATATAGGAGGAGGAGGAGAAGGGAATTGGGTCACCAGATGTCAATATTTCAACTCATAACAAGATCAGTAACAAGGTCTCCATTTATCATCATCATTTCTATCTTATTTTTTCATGTCTTTATCACTGATATAATTGGATCCACATATCAGAAATGTTTGGTACAATAGTGAACATTATATACAGTAGTATCGTATGTATAGAAAGCCGATACACTTAACACATGTAACTCTATGTAATTAAGGTTATTAAGGAAGGAGTGACTTGTTTGCCCTTGTTTGGTGAAGTAGTTTGCTTGTTTGGTTTCAATAATTGGGCTTAATTGACCGATACCTCGTCAATCACCAGAACAAATTGCTCTAACAGTAATTAACACTTGCCATGTATATTTCCTTCTGTTATACATGCTTATAGTCCATATACAAATAGTTGTGGATATTACTAGGGTTAAAGTTCTATCAAGATTTGTCGCAATACCTTTTTTGGAAACTGTACGTACAGGAATTATTAGCATAGCTGAAGTGTAAGATGCTCAGTGACTGACTCAGTTCCTCCCAGTATGAAATGTCTTGTGAGCAAATAAGATCTCTCTCTCTCTCTCTCTCTCTCTCTCTCTCTCTCTCTGTAGGGTGTGATAATTGACTGCTACTTCCGTGTAACCTGGCAAGACCCCCGCCTCAACTACCCGGGGTCACCAGACGAGGGGGAAATCATCATCAACCCCGTCATACTGGACAAGATCTGGCTCCCCGACCCTTATATCTTTAATGTGAGGAGTGTCCAAGGGGTACACATACTGAAGGACGTCCAGGGAGTAACCATATCACCTGATAAATCCGTGTTCATATCCTCAGCGTGAGTATCTTTTAAAACGGTTTGTTGTTAATACCACGTAGAATGTTATTATTATTATTATTTTTTTTTTTTAATCTTTCTTGAAGTGAACAGTTGGAACACCTATTTGGACATTCAATAATACTACTTCTTATCTTGGGTACCTGCTGACTTTCCTGTGGGTGGTTGCATTATTATGGTAGAGTTTAATTTCCTATATAATACTTTTTGACTATAGTTGTCTTACTCGTAGGTCCTGGAGGGCTTTTCTCAGAGTCAGAGCATGTACTCTCTTTCTTACCTTTACGTTTAGGTATCTTTTAGTAAGGTTTGGTATATGCGAGATTATAATTATTGCATCTTAATGTACTTTTACATAAAGGAAAGTTCATGTATATGCATTTACAGTTCCAAGACTATCGACTAAAGCCTTATGTTTTTATGTAAATTGATGTCATCAGTCACACACAATCCTGATTCACTCACTGGCTCCCAGGTCCAGTTAGACACTTTAAAATAAATTGGTCTGTCAATATCACTGACCACTTACAAACTCACACCCATGAAGGATCCCCAGTGACTAAAGCATTCAACCAGATTATATATTCCTTTTTTCGAAGCTACTTGTTGGAATTATTTCAATAATTGTTATGAATTTATTTTGCCTTTATTGATATACATATAGCCTAAGTATGAATAATGTGGTTTTGGGGTATATTTTCCACTTAGGAAGCTAAAAATACCGATAATCTTACGTGAAGGCCACGTGGGGTTTTATTATGACTGAAACTTTACATATTAAATCAGTAGAAGTATAAACTTGTAGCTGAGAGAGTGTCATAAGCCACCTTAAGTAACCCATGTATTATTAATAGACTCTCCAAACGTCACTAGGAAGGACAAACTATGATTTATTAATGGTGAAGGTTAGCCTAGGATGAAGTGGGTGGGACCTCATATATGTACTGTACAACTTATCAGAACTGTCTACAAACGCGATGATGATATTAGTATAAACAGAACGAAGAGGGTCACATCGGTTCGGACCTCCTTGCTGGCTGGCTGGGTGGTTCCTTAATTCGATCCATTTAGAATATTTATAAGCATTGATTTGAGTTACGGTGGTGGTAATGGTGGCAGTGGTGGTTATGATGGTGGTGGTGGTGGTAGTGGTAGTTATGATGGTGGTGGTGTTGTTGTTGGTGGTAATAGTGGTGGTGGAGTTGGTGGTAATAGTGGTAATAGTGCAATGGTTGTAACCCGAACCTTAGCGCTAAGTGACTGAAAATAATTGAACACCCTGATATCATATGCCATAACACATTCACAGACACTTAAAGTCACTGGACGTAAGCACTGGTTACAATGTCACAAGCACTATACTATTAGTCATAGAGAATATCACACATGGTTTGAGCCTCTGAGGTATAATGAATGACACGGGTGCTGTATTATACATAAAATGCTTAGTTAGTATTGGACTGTATATGGACGCACTTTGTGGTCAGCTGTATGTGAGCCGTCACTCATTGAAAACAAATGGTTATAGTGGCTATTGATTACTGAAAATCTTTGTTATTGAGAGATGGAAGGTTACCCGAGGAGACAGTCTTGGTAGAAAGTATGAATCAGTTGAACTGTTCGTGTTCCAGTGAAGTCATCGTTTTGTTTCCTTCTATAATTAAGGGAAAATTGGAGGTTAACGAGTCCTTCAAACATTGCCACGAAATTCCCCCTATACTGAAGAAGCTTGTATCGTGGCATAGTCAGGAGGAATCAGAAGCCACCAAATCTCATATATATACGTTCACAAGGTCCTTAACGCTCCTTGTGTATATTATTCTCTTGTATATTAATTATCATGTTCATAAATGTTGAATTATTTCCGAGCAACTCTTAGTTTTTTTTTTTTTTTTTTTTTTTTTAGCCAAGGCAGTTAGTTACTTTGTGAATCTGAATTTTCTTATATCAAATGCAGTGTTGAAGTTCTGGGATGTGGAAATCAGACACACTTATAACCATAAAACCACAAAAGTCGACTGTGTATCTTCATATCATTCGTGATGTACTGTATATACGAATAGGGTTCCGTGTGTGTGTGTTAATTGTTCCAGTTTATCATGACATGTTATAGTATGGACAATATGGACATCTTACGTCAGGTGTCTATTGATTCTGGCTGTGTTCGTGTCACAATCATTACGTGCAGGTAAAAAACAACGCCCAGTCTGTAGGATTAAAAATAAAAATAAACACCGAACATTTTAATCTCACGGGTTTGGTATACTCTCAGTGAGGAATGATATATTTATTTAACCAGCAATGCAAGTGGGAGATCCTTGTTCGATTCCTGGACAGTTTTCCTAAGCTTTTATGACTCGGTTAACCCTGCTGTAGTATATAAAGTATAGGTACAGTACTCGGGGAAGAAAATACACATTGTAAACACACACAAAAACAAGACATTTTGATTGAGAAAAGCCGATGTATTTGCCTTCCCTTTCGTTGTTTAATATATTTATTGATTGTCTTGAAGTAGTCGAATAAGTTATACATATATGGCTTAACTTTAATTAACAAATAGATAGAAATGTACAAGTAAGAAGTACTCTAGTATTTCTCTTTCTATGTATTGATACTTGGAACGCTTAAGTGGCCCTGTGATGTATAGTAAGAAATTGGAGGTAAATGAGTCCTTCAAATATTGCCATGGAACACCGCCTATATATGGAAGGAGCTTGTTTCGTGGCTCATGTGTGCGTTGTAAGACAGTGATGTGTTAGTTTGTGTCATAGTTGGTATATTATACATTGTTGGTAAATCTGGAGCAAATTATTTTTCCAAACTATTCCAGGCTTTTTTTTTTTTTTTTTTTTTTTTTTTTGCTAGCATATTGTGGAGGGATCAAATCTCTCTAGTGTACCCAAAGTATTCTACTCCCATAAAACCGTCCACTGGTGATGGCGATCCAATACCACCAGTCTTAGATCTCCTCTCTTGTTGTTTCTGTCACATATATCTCAGTAGGTGATGACAAACGTCCATACTTTTAGATATGCCGGGGAGTAAAAATAAATAGAAATTTCACCCCTTTGTACTCTTGTTGGAAGGGTCACTCGGAAGTACTCTCTTTTGGTATTTGAACAGTTGGCAATGTGTCTTGTATGTATAATTCTATGTGTGTGGCAGTGATATGTTATCTCAGAAACTGTGGACGAATATAGGTAAGACTGCAGTGAGTTATGTGGTCACGATCCCTGTTCATAATTTAGGCACAGATCAATACTGTCTCTAATGTACAAATAAAAATGCGTTTTGTTGCCTCTCGTGTCGATGCAGAACTGAGATTCATTGTCGTGAAATGTGATGTATGTATAGTTGCTTCTACTGTATGAATATGATCATGATTCGTAGACTCGTAATATATCTGGACAAACTTCAGTCAATTATTCTGTTACAGGCGTCATGTGTAATATACAGTCTTTACTCTGAAGATATAATGTGAGGTGTGTGTGTCGACAAGTACACATTAATATTGTCTTTATTCGTTTGCCATGGGAAGTACAATATACAGTACAGTATATAATTATAGTGTCGCTCTGAATATTGGTTTGGTTTTTATTACATTCAATATTTTCTTTCTGTCCACATTCCTTTCCCCTCTTCCCCTGAGTCTCGAATTAAGAGATTATATACTGGGTTTTCATATAGTGTAGTGTGGAAACTTAATATTTATTATATCATCGCTGCATGTAACAAAAGGAACTATAATTTCACAACCGTATATCAGAGCTACTCCTTTTTCCATCTCACACAGTAGTGAATGATTCGCATCATGATCACACATGGTTCGGGATTCAAATTTCTGTGTAGCTCAACATTGACAACGCTAAGTGGTAACGTGGAAATGGAGAAACTGTTCGTGCGGTAATAATATTGTGACCATTATAATTCCTGACTAATGGTCCTTGGAGCACACTGTATATGTATAGGTCCAACTCTATGAGATTATAAATTATTGATGAAAGCGTATGGTGTTGTGGTTGTCGATACCTGAAAGCCCAGGGCGAGTGTTATACTTACACTATATTTTCCTTTGTTGTCTAGTCAAACTATGGGTTCCTGAATAATGAACGAAAGAGAACCAAGTAAAACATACCAAGGTGTTGCCCATATTCGTATAACCAAGGTAATGGGTAAAATCAGGCTGTAGAATGGGCTAAAATCATAAGTGTTCCCAGTGCAATTTCTTTCTTCTGGTGAATTTGGCACCCCATTGGTATAGCTTATATATATTTAATTTGATCTTATGTACTGCATGTGCACGTGTGTGTTTTTGTACGCGCTTGTGTTTGAGAGAGAGAGAGAGAGAGAGAGAGAGAGAGAGAGAGAGAGAGAGAAACTACGACTATGAATATAACATTATCAACATACCGAGCGCATGTGAGGTGACGCGACAAGGCCGACAAATACTGTATACTGTAATTCTAACTGTAATTCTAAGGCTACTGATTCCTCCTGACTCTGCCAAGAAACAAACAGCCTCAATATGGGTGGATGAATTTATGTATTTATTTACTATTTGAAGGAAAACTCTTGTCTCTTTATGGTGTGAAAGTAGTAATAACCAATCTCTCATGCTTTATATATAACCTCCCTCAGGATGAAGATTGACCTGGCGTGTTCCTCCAAGTTCGAGAAGTACCCATTCGACTCACAGATCTGCACTCTTGCCATCTTTTCCTGTGAGTGTAATAGCCATATCAGGAGACCTATTTTATTTGTAACTTTTCTCTCTCTCTCTCATTTATATACCATATACCAAATCAGCATTGATGATGATGATGCTTATTTTTTTTATTATGGACTATATGCAAGAAGAGTTATGGTGTTGACGATGGTGTGGTACAAGTACGATTGTTTTGTATTGTGTCTAGGGAGTCATCTTATTGGTACCATGCCATCATTAAAACTATCAATGTTCTTGCTTATGGCCCATTTGTCCGACACTCCCCCGCCAGACATGTACGCACACCCAAGCTTTGCCATGAGGTGGCTGGACAGAGGACTGGTGGTGGACCCTGCGGTTAGCGAACAACTCACCAACTATGAGTACTCCTTCAACATCATCCCTCAAAACATCACCTGCACATGTTATGCCTGTATCCCACGTATGTACTGTTTGGTCCATTGGTTGTGTTGTTGCTTCACTACTTAGGGAGAGAAAATTGTGGTGCTAAAGTTTGGCTACTGATGATATACTCATATTTTATGTATTAATTAAATTTCGTGTCCTACTAGCTGACCCACCGTGCGTACTTGCGTCCCTGAAGCTGACGAGGAAGATGATGGGGTACATGTTGGGGACCTTCTTACCCTCAGGGCTGTTTGTGATGGTGTCGTGGGCCTCTTTCTTTTGGCCTGCTGATGTCATCCCAGGCAGGACTGTGTTGGTCATCACTTCACTACTCACACTCATCTCTATGCACACTGCCGTCAGGTCAGCACAAGGCACTATTTCATTCTTTTAATTCTTAATATGATCTGTCAATGAGAATATCATAGTTTACCCATTGCCCCCCCCCCCCTCTCTCTCTCTCTCTCTTTTTCAAGAACCAGTAAATTACGGTAATTTCGTTAAATATATATGATAGGTCAAGAGTCACCCGCCTAAAGTAAAGTGCAAACATGCAAATATAGTGCTGCGTGAAGGGTAGACACAGTGAGTAGGCTATTTTTAGGAGTGCATTATTGGCAAAAGTGTTCATTAACTCAGCATACATCTTTTGAGTCAAACAATCTTTAAAAGGGATAATTGTAATTTTGATATGAAGAAAAAGGTGCATGTGGCAAAATAATGTTGAGAACTGCTGATGTATTGTACCATGGAGTTATACAGTACAGTAGCAAATTAGTATGTGGTGCAAAATATAGTGTGGGTAGTGCATTATTTCGTATTATTAAGTATCATACTTTTTCTCTCTGTCTCTCTCTCTCTCACACTCACAGGCAGTCCAGTCCTGAGACGTCTTACATGAAGGGTGTGGATGTGTGGATGTTCATCTGTATTCTCCACTCAATTTTCACTCTCTTTGAATATGGAATCGTCTTATAGTAAGTACTAGACAATAACCAAGTGCAGTATGTGTAATTAAGTAATCAGTGGGGTGTTTTTTGTGACGAAAATGTCCTCTGTCCCCCCTCGTGTACGTCCACTTTCCGTGTGTGAATTCCTGGCGCTGTATGTGGTCACATGACAATTTGAATAGCCCGACAGACAAACAGAGTCTCTTCATTTAGATATAGTAAGTATGTTATGAGATGTTGCAAAGTCTACTCTCTGCTCTGATTGGGTTTTGGTATTGATTGGATACTTGGCTGTTTTTCATTTCTTGGTAGTGATTATAACGTTTAATATTGTGGGAAGCTAAGAATATAAAATTGTAAAATTATGTTCCAATCTTGTAATAAGAATAAACACAACCTTTTTTTTCCTGGGTTTGGTGTGGTGGTAACTTGCGTGTTGGTTGTAAACACTACTCTACCCTGTGTCTCACTTCCCTCAGTTTAATGAAGAGACAAAAGGTGTCGCCTGTCTCCAAGCCTGTCAAAACTCACCAGCTCGTCACTAAGGTCAGTCACCACCAGTTACTTTGTTTATATTACTTGACACATCACATCACTCACCTCTTGCTGCATACATTACTGTGGTAATGAATAAACACTCATTATTACTTATTGCACTCTAGTTTATATGATGCCAGAAGGGCAAGGTTGTTCGGTTAAATCCTACAATGAGCTTGAGATTGTAGCAACTTTTTGCTTTATTTTTTCAAATGGTTTTCTATCTATCTATCTATATCTATAGCTCTGATGCCTCGTTCCTTCCAGGAACTCCCCCCAAGGGGGTGGCCATGGCAGAAGTGTCTCCAGTTTTCTCTGTTCCAACACTCCCTCCTTACTTAGTCAAACCATACTCTGCCCCTCACATTTCTCTCACTCACATACTCTTCCACTCTGTTCTACCATCTAACTGGAGGTCTGCCTCTCTCTCACACCAGGTCCCACAACTTCACTTCCATACACATTCTTTACAAACTCCTCACCTTGCATTCTTTCCACATGGTTTTACCTTATAAAAAAAAGTTGTTGATGTACCTGTATATGGTTTCACTACTCACTTGATGCCTGCCCTAACATACCCAAAGTATTAAATTACTCATACACTCAACAAAGTCACCATTTGCCCAAATTTTGTGATAAATAACCCATTAAGCAGATTCATAGGTCTTGCTTAAAGTCTGCAGGGATGTTAGAAAGAGTCTCCTTGAACTACAGGGTACAGTACTATTATTGTTGTATCTAAGCAAAACAGATGGACTACTTATTATTATGTATAACTTTGATTTAATAATTGTTTGTCAAAGCTGTGTATCCAAACTCTTGACAGGTAATCCCAGTGAAGCCCCAAGTGGTGAAGGAAATATCAGCAGGGGTGGATGTTCCTGAAGAGAGGTCCCAGCTCAAGCCAGAGGAGAAGTTGGAGAAGTTGGCTACATGGTTTCTTCCCATTAGTTTCCTCCTCTTCAACATCATCTACTGGCCTTACTATATCACATAGATCAGGGTTGTCAAACTCATTTACCCCAGCGGGCCACATTTAATTAAAGTATACTGTATGTTGGCCATATAATATTAATTATGAACAGATCGATACCACTTATTAAGGAAGTACAGTAATATAATAATAATGTGTTTATGATGATAATAATAATAAGAAGAAAGAAAGGTAAATTTTATCTACACTTGTGTTTATGTGTAAAGTTATAAACATAAGGCAGGCACCTTATAAGTTACCATCTGAACCGTAAGATCTCACCATCTTCAGTCCCCTGTTCCAAATGGATATTATTTACCATAATTTACTTGATTGTAAACCACACATTTTTCAGTAAAATGAACAAAAGTTGCAATTTGACTTGCACTTAAAGGCAGTTTTTTGGGGAAATATGTAGCCTAATTTTTTTAACAAGTCCAAGTTATTTAGCTCAATCATAATTATGTAAGGTAGAAGTCTGTTTCAGTTTGGGATCGTCAAAAACAGAAATACTGTAGGCTACTGTGTATATACAGGTGGTAGAAATTAAAATCGTGTCTTTATTATCTTGTATCATTGTGTGCATATCATATTGTTGTACACTGTACCTTATTTAGCCATACTAATCACTGCCATTAGTTCCATGGTAAGATTATTAAAATTGGTTTCCTAAGTCCATCACAGAAGACATAAAACTGTGGATTTTGTCAGTACAAAGTTATTAGTTGCTAATACTGTATTCTATATATTCTTTGCACTCAAATAAAAAACTTATTTATTTCTTGTATGACATTTCCTCCCCAAATGCCCCGTGAAAAAAGGAGATAAGATTGGGCGCACCACAGTCCCGGCAGATCCACGAGAGGCTCCAACCAACCCTCCAATCCGTCGAACTCCACCGTAAATCCCCAAACACAACTGACAACTGACAAGATACATCATCATACCAGCCTGCATGCTGGGACTTTAGGAAAAGTGGTAAAGAGAACCAACAAGTTCACCACAAAGTCAACAAGACTGACAGCGGATTGCCCAAAATTCCCCATATTGAGAAACATTTTCCCAAATTGGGCCATGAATTCCCTAATCTGGGGGAAATTCCCCAAGGTTGGCAACAGTGCCCCACAGGCCACAGCAGTGATCGCACTGGTGGAGTGGACGAGTGGTGGTCCCTGTCACCAGTCACTGCCAGGGTTGATCATCTGCAGAGCTTCCGTGTCGTTACACAACATAAGGAGTGACATGATACCCCGGAAGTTCCAGAGGCAAGCTACCTTTAACCCTGGAGGGCCCATAGGGGTGCCCACACTGCCCAGGTTCCCGAACAGGTGTGTGTATAATAATTATTGAGGTGTGGGTGTAGATGTCTGGTGTTTTAATGGGTCTGGTGTGTTGGTATGTGTGCACTGTGCAGGAAGTGTTTTTGTAGTCAGTGTTGTAGAGTATTAAAACTAATGAGCAATAGGTGTACATGTGTATGTTATTTTGTATGGGATGTGTGTACATGTTTATGAATCACTAATATGAATAGACAATACAAACTTCCCCCTGTACCCGTACCGAGATAACACGTCTGCTCGGCTGCAGGAATATATATAAGGTAAACAAACAACTCCTAACTTACGTCAAAGGCAAGTTATATAAAAAAGAGGAAAGTGTGTGTTTAGCCATCATGGAGAATATTATGGTAAATATACAGAAGTACTGAGTTTACTATATTGGGTAATAGTCTAGTGTTGGACCATAATCTGACCTAGATTAATAGATCAATAAATTAATATATAAGTAAGGTATGAAAAGTTTAGGGTATAATCCTGCAGACCGGTGGTAACTGTATTTACACAGATTTCAATTTGGTAATTCTGAAGATCAGTTTGAACTCTATTCGGTAAATATTGAATGAATTACCGTTATTGCATATGGTTTTTCTACTTTCATTACCCACTAATTTAAACCATTCTAAAACTATTTTCTTCTATGGCATTTCCTCCGCAAATACCTCATTTCCAAGATATTTAAATGGGGCATTTTGAAATTAACCTAACCTGACCTAGACCGCATCAGACTACCGGGACCTAACCTGGGCAAACTACCGGGAAATAATCGTGATAAAGTACAATAAATGACTGAGGCAAAATACTGGGACCCAGCCGGATCAGGCAACACTGCTGCAAAACTAATGCTTTCAATAAATACCCTCTTCCAATATATAGCTTTTCATGCATATTTTTATATGTTCTATTCATGGTTTGGGTAAATTTTCCACATTTTTCAGACACTGGTTTTTCCTGTAGTTTTTATTGTGATTTATGCGATTTTAACTTTAATTTACTGTGAGGAAATCTTCTGTTTTGACCATCACCCCAACAAACTTGGGGTTTAGCATGGGAATATAGGATTTTTAAATTAAAGAAATTTAGAACATTGAGAATCAAGCCAGTTTTTTTCATTAAAATGTGAAATGAAAGAAATATGAAAATATTAGAACCTGAGCAACTTTTGGAATCACCGCCAACCTGACCTCTGCGAAGTATGGATGTTAAAATTGCATGAATCACAAAAAAAATGGAAATCTCATATTTTGTCTGTCTAGGAGATCATAATATATAGAAATGTAATATTTCCCTTATATGAAAGGGGGTGCAAGGTAAACCTATATCGAAGTAGTAGCATTTCAACCCAGGTCATTTATATCATACCAAAATGTAGATATTGTCACACATATATATGTATCGTGGAAATACCTTATTTTTATTCCTTCATCTTGATGATACCACACCATTATCAATACCGGTACCATGAATGTTCTTGCATAAAGCCCATAGTTGTTTAAAAATCTATGTACACCTGTAGCCTTGCTCTAAATCCCATTCTTGAGGTAATTCCTAAAGCCATTTATCTGAGGTACAAAATGTGGGAAATAGGGTTTTGATGAGTACAGTAGCACAAAGCTGTGTAGTTGATTCTATATCTAGATCTATATACTGGAGAGGTACAGTATTAGCCAGTGTAGAAAGTGCGAAGATCAGTGAAAGAATTATTACAGCTCAAATTCGCTTGGTACCGTACCCTCTAACTGTTCATTAATTAACATCTGGCAACTCTACTTTCCTGCACCTCTCAGTGAAACAAAAATAATACCAGACTATAATAATAATAATACCGTACCACCACCACACACACCAGCAGGGAGTAATTACAGAACATCTTCATAATCCCAAAAGACTCCAGTTATTGAAAAAGAAGTGAGGGTACCTCATTAATTCCTAGTTTATGTGAGTGCAATTTTCACCATTCTAATCTTCCCCTCCCCCACACTCAACAGGATATTGCAGGCACAGTGCCTTCCACATTGGCCAATGCATATGACTGTTATTTTCCAATGACTCCCAATATTAATAGCCATTTTTATACACATTTTTTTTTTCCAGAGCAGAAAGTATAAAGTCAAAGTTTACTCACTGGTGGTGTTTATACTGTTTAGTTGTTCATCCAGGGCTTCATAATTATTCTTGAATATAATTAGTAGTGAGTCAACAGCACTTTTGTTGGCATGTGTATAGAACAACTAATTGTAATTATGAACCTCTGCTTCAGTCATTCCCATGTGTTGCACTTCTCCATAGGCAAATATTTCAATTTTTTTTTTCACCAAGTTCAATTTTACAAATTCAGTTCACGGTAAAAGTAATTTTGTGTGCTGACAAACTGACTTTGATTGTTCAGTGGACTGAGACAATATACTAATTACTGGTATGATTAGAATGTAGGGATATTCTGAGTCAAATGTTTATATGGATAAGGAAGTAGTGTACCTCATATCATGCCTGCTGTATGGTACTGATAGATTATTCTTTTGTATTAATGTATAAATGTATAGTTTATTTCAAGTGCCAAAAGTAATGGAGAGAATGGCATTTATTTCTATAACTTTAGAGAGTTTACGTGAAAAAAAAGTTGGACATTTTTGCATAAGATAGATTAGATTGAATATGAATGTCACATTTACTTCTACTTTGGTTCTGTTGCAGGTTGGGTTGTGAAGTCATTATGAAGACACATCACACTGGAACCTCATCACCTACAGTTGCTACAGTGTCCAGTAGATGGTGAGATGATGATTATGATATGAGGACATCAAACATAACAACACTTTCATAACTGAATCTTGTTTGAATTGTCATAGAAATTTTGCATCAGTGTTGATTAAAAGGGGTAGTATACTTTTGGTACATTAAGAGTGCCTTGAATCCTCCAAAGTTTGCCAGGAAACTGTACCTAACACTGTACCATCTCCTTAAGCTTAACAGTTTTTATCTCCCTACTTTTTCTGAGTTTGTTTGATTTATTTCACTGGTTCAGGAAGTGTTGTTATTGTATATTGTGGAGTTATTGTCTGGTATTGTGTATGGTATATACTGTATAACACTTGAGAACATAGTCCTTGTTTACAATCACAAGCTGCAGTATGGAAGAAAATTAATGTACAAGTTTTTTTATGATACTGTGTTTACTTCATAAATATACCACTACTAAGTTTTGTCAATCGTATTCAAGGTTTACGGTTATTAAAAGTAAAATCTTCCCATAACCTTGACACTTCACTCCCTCTGGGAACTCCTCTCAAAGGATGGCCAAGACAGAAAAGTCTCCAGTTCTCCCTTCTCATTTGGTAAAGCCATTCCCTTCCTCTCCAACCTACTTGTTTATAGTATCTTCCAGTAATTTCAAAGTACCCCTACATTCCTTGAATTGAAGCAGCTTACTACTGTATATTTATTATAAGAGTCATGTTGTATGTTGACCAAACGCAAGACCAGACCAAAGGTTGAATCAGAAGGCAGTAAACAATTATAAAATTCAATTCAAATATGTAGAAACTTGTTCGAGGCCATATAGGGGCTTTTGGTAAAAAAATGGTAAATTTAACGCCTGAATTTTAGGGGACAGTAAAGCTTTGGTTAATCTGAAGCAATTGATTCCTTTAGACTATGCTAAGCAACAGGCCATCATATTTTTATATTAATCTGGTCCTGTTTCCTGGCATAATTTGAAGGAATCAATGCATTCTGATGTACCAAAAATAATAGCAGACAGTATTCCAGGTGGACTCAAGGAAAGTTACTTCATGGGTCAAGCCATATCTATCTTTTAATTAATCAATGTGGATGAAATGAGAAATGTTAAATCTAGTTTCAATCTAATTCATGCACAATGCTCAACTCACTCTTAGTCTTCAAGCTTTTCATTTCCTGCCTTCTTGTTCAGGTTTTTTTTTTATCTCCATAATATAATTTCTCAATCCCAACTTAACAGTATCAGCATTGCAGCAATTCATGAAAGTATACTGTATTTTCACAGGAGAAGGACATACATTGAATTAAACATTTCTTTTTATTTAGAGTAATTTATCTTCATTGCTACTGATCCTGTACTGGAAAACCTAGTTTGGGTTCAGATGTTCTAATGGAATATCCTACAGTATATTTACATGAAATAGTATTCTCTAAAATCCTAGTCAAGTAGTAGTTTAGAAGACAGGTTTTCAAGTTTACTTTGCAATGTTGATGTATTGGAGGGTGAGGAGTTTGATGTCCTCATATCAGTCATTTAATTTGAACCCTACACCCTTATAGGTTTAACAGAAGCTTCATTTTACACATAATGGGATGATCAACATAATTCTGCAAATAAAACCATTAACTAATTTATTTTTGTATATTTTCATATTACACCATTACATATACAGGTATTGTGTATTTATTTCTCTTTAAGGGGCCTTGTGCTGTAGTCAGAACATAGGAGGTTAGTGAGTCCTTCAAACATTGCCATGAAACTCCACCTATATTGAAGGAGCTCGTTTCGTGCAATAAGTCAGGAGGAATCAGAAGCCACCAAGTCTCATACAGGGTCCTTAAAGAGTATTACTTGTCTACTTGTGATGCTTCTATTGCTGAGGTCTTCACAGCAGCCCTGAAAGATATTTTAGGTTTAATTTCTTTGTACAGTCGGCGGCAAAAGTCCTGTTGCCTCATCTGCTTCACCAAGACATGCAGTGTTCATGGACTCAAGAAGTACAAGCGTTTTCTACACCTAATAATCTCGAGTCTATGAACATCGCGTGCCTCGGTGAAGCAAGTGAGGCGACAGGACTTTTGCCGCCGACTGTACAAATAAAATCCAGGGTGTTTGTATCAACAAGTAGTGTTGCTTTACAAAGCCTTAAATACCCCCCACCCCCCAAGTGGTAGGTTAGAGCTCCCTGCCAATTGGGAGGCACTTTTGGATTGTAGAAAGCAACAGTGCTTGTAGATATCTAAACCCTGGATGCAATCTGTGTAAATTCAGAGTTAACATGCCAGAAATCAGTTGCTACACATTTCTACAACAAGTTGCTACAACAATCTTTATTCTAGCCCTGTGGGGGATAACTAATATTCACAGAGAATAAAGTCAGCCCCACTGGGCCCACAAACACCTTGTATATATTTGTATGCAGCTGTGATACAGAGTGCCTTGAAAAGTAGACAGCTAGTTCAAGCAGTAATAATAATGGCTCGTATTGAGGAAAGAGTTATGTTCTATTCAATAATTATGAATTTTGGGAGATGGCTACCATTATTTTGTGCAAAAGATCTGTTCAGTCATTTGAACCACAGGTGCTTCAGTTATATTGTTGCTGGCTGAGGGAACAAACTTTTGTGTACCAAATTACTGTATACTTTATTTTTTTCTCTGTGCGTGAATTAGAGGCTAGAAAAAAAAACTACTGAAAAAAAAAAATTATATAGTATTGCTGTTGGCAGTTTTGAAGTCTGTATCACTCCAATTCATATCAAATATGTACAAACATAATAAATATCTCAACCAGACATACAACACTTTCCCCAAATAGAACTTATTTACCTACAAGATTACTGTACATCTTAACCTGGCCAACCCTGTACTGCTTACAAAAGTTACTGTGGATAATGATGACTTCTACTGGACAGCATAATTATTGAACTATGTAGCAAGAATAAAGTGTAAACAAAATCAATTTCCACAAGTTAGTCTGTGACACCATGCAATATTATGACAATTAACTTCTGACATACCAATAATAGATGACAAAACTCAGGGAGACTTTAAATTATTGCTTCCTGTCCAGCCTACCCCATTTGAGAGGCCTTTGTTATGCCTATCCATGTCAATGACCGAAATAAGTTGTAGTGCTGTACATATAACTTATGAATGTTGAGGTTATTCAATTGTGACTGTACCAAACACAGAAAACAAAGTAGTTCCATTAATACTCACAATAACTTTTGATGCCTGTACTGCTGCTGTAGATGGAAGGATGGATGAACACAATGGTCAACAGTGAAGGTTCGTAAGTTTCTTGTAGAACTGAAATCTGCAATATAAACAAGCTAATTAATTTGGGCGGTGAAAAGAGTTGAAGGAAAATATGTCCATTTTCAATTACACACACACTGTAAATGCTTTTAGGGCTGAGGGCTTGAAAATTATCCCATAAAGCCTACTACTGTATTCCTTCGTATTTTCTATGCAGAAATTTTATACCCGCTAAAGAAATTTGCCAATTACATGCATGTTTCAGGTTCAAGCATGTTTCCAAAATGACACATTTGTCCCAGTTGATATATCAGTCAGATATCTAGAAAGCATATAGCACCACTCATGTATATTTCAGAACTAATGACAGTAGGGTTAGCAAACTGTTGTTGAAGTTCCTCAAGCTGTCTGGCAGAGCAGCCAGCATATTTATAAGCTTACACTGCTATAAATACAAGGTTCTGTGGTGATCCTTTAATATAACAGCTTCTGGAGTTACAATCTTCATTTTACAAGAATTCAATGATCACTGCCATTGCCTTCACAGATCCACCAGGTAAACAAGCCTTCACATATTCTATCCTCAAAGAACTAGAGCAGCTACTGTACTGTAGTTCAGTACTCTACCCATATTCCAGAATGGCTTGGAGACCAACACAATATCCTTGATTTTCTAACTTCTGCTGTTTAATGCAACACTCTCATACAACCTTTGGACCCACCCAGGAGAAGGAATTTGTGGCATTACAGTGCTAACTGGGAGGATCTGAAGCAGTATGTCTACTTTCAAGATTTCCCATGGAATAATAATTGTTGTTTCTGTGGCCTTTCAATTGTGCCTACTGTATTTTTGCACCAAAGTAAAAAATGAACAATAAACATTAACTTGCCTCTGAAAGAAGGTATCTAGTTTCTTTATATCCACACCATCAAAATTTCCATCCTTGTAGAACAGTGGTCACAGCAGGAGGAAGGGAGGAAAGGGGACATTTCAGCCAACACGGGTAAACTGCATGCCTCACATTGCTGTAAAATCAAGCCACAATTAGTACAACATATTTAAAGTACAAAGTGAATCATCCTTATAGGGCTTACATAGTAATCAAGATCAAGCACTTCATGTGTAAACTATATGGTGAAAAAAAATATATATAATAAAATAAAATTACTACCGTATCTCACGTGTGTCACATTCCTTCCAGGTTCAAGTATCAAAGCAATATAAATATTTTCATACTTTATTTATTTTTTTTATATTGCAAAAGTATTTTAAGAATGGAGGCCGGGAATTCAATCTCTTATTAGAGAAGTTATTGTTCCTAAAACTTAATGTTTGAATTAAAAGGTTCACCACAGCTCTAGATTTAATGTAGTGGATTGTAATATCAGTTAGGTTAATGTAAACATGAAATAATCTAGTAGTTTATAGAGCATTTTACAAGCAACAACATATATAAATCATGCAAGTAGATGTCATGTAATGGTCACTAGTGTACCGTACATGCATGAGTAAGTGATGTAGGCAGTAGGTGAATGAGAAGTGGGATAACAATTAATAAGTATGAAGAATGGATTGATATTAGGCACCAAAACAGCGAGGTCAAATAGAAACAAGAAGAAAACAGACAATGTACCGGTAGGTAAAATTATAAGTAAGTAGAGTTTACATAGGCAGTGGGCGGTGCTTACTGAAGGGAAATAGACACAAAATATTGCTCTCCAAGGATGAATCTGATGTATTGTTATATCTGCTTCTGTATAAAAGCAAAAATATATAAAATTTTGTTTCATAAAAGTGTTACACATTCTTAGTTACTTTATGTATTATGGATAGTACTTATGATAAACAATTACAGCATCCAGAGGAATATTTCATGAACCAAACTTATTTACCAAGAGATTAAAAAAATACTTTTTAATTACAGTACTGTACTTTATATTGATGTACAGTATAATACTGTAAATCAGTTCTGTAATTAATATATACAGTACTGTAATTAAATCATTTTTTTTAATATCTCTTGTAAATAAGTTTGGTTCATGAAATATTTCTCTAGATGTTGTAGGCTAATTGTTTATCATAAGTACTATCCATACTACATAAAGTAAATAATATTATACAGAACAAGACTCATGATAGAAGGCTTTCAATAATTATATCTTTGTAGGGATATCCGGTATTTATTGAAAGACTTACCGTTTTGTAGCAGTGTTGCCAGATCCAGTTAGGTCCCAGTATTTTGCCCGTCATTACCTGTACTTTACCACAACACTGCTACAAAACGGTAATTCTTTCAATAAATATTGTACCAAAAAATATACTGATTAACTAGTAAAGTTATACCCCATCTGAACATATAAACATTATAATGGTATTAGTTAAGCATTTGTCCATAACCACTCCCATTATTTTGTTTATGTTTGTTACGGTATAATCCTGCGTACCGGGTGTAACTGTATTTATACATATTTCACTTATAATGCAATACTTTTATGGTTAACTTGTAGTTTTAATATGTATTGTATGTCGGAGATTGTTTAATAGGATTAAACATGGAAGTTACACATTATAAATAGTAATTACAGAATAAAAATGTCAATTTGGGCACTTGTTGTGGTCACTGTTATAGAGTTGGCGGAGGGGGTGATAACTCCCAAAACATTAATTAATGATGGTTGTGAACAATAAATTCGTTCAAAATACACTATAAAACATTGCATTCAGAAAGCCTCGAGTCGAAAGCAGATTATGGACAAACGCTTGACTACAGTATTACCACATTAATTATGGTGTCAACATGATCACTAGCATCAAATGTCATTAATGTATACCCGATCATTTCTACACTTTGCTCATTATTTGACATGCTAAAAGTATCGTGAATATGTGAAGGAAGTATAACACAAATGTGATAAAGATAAGACGAAAATTATAAGATAACACAAAAATAATAGAAGATAACACAAGCGATAAAAGATAACACAAAAATTGTAAAATATAACACAAACGTGATAAAACATAGCACAAGTGATATAACATAACACAAACATTTTAAAACATAATCAATATCACCATTGACTCCACAATATAACCGGAAGGATCAAATTCGTGATGTAACTATATTTCATGACAAATCATTCTTTATATATCCAAATTGGACTTACCGGTAGTGCGGCCAGAGGTTAGAGTGTGTGTAAATTGTAATGGATGACGAAAAGGTGCAGCAGAATGGTGGAAAAAGTCCTTATTCCCTTGGCACACCCACCTGTCTCTACTACTTGTCAACCACACTGACGCCATCTTGGATTATTGATGATCTTGTTGGTTTACGCTGCAGTGCTGCTACAAAAAGCTACGAACATAACAATAATGTGAATAATAATAATAATAATAATAATAATAATAATATTCGCAAAAATATCAATAGCATGGTAAGAGAGTGAATAATAATAGCAATAATATTCGCCTCGTCTTCATCATTCCAATACATATATGCTTGTAAACTATATTTGCTTTATTATTACAAATATTCATATCCATAATAATCCATGAATAACAAGTAAAACTGACTATCATCAAATTATTAAAGTATCAGAAATTATTAAAAACTTATTGAATTTATTGTACTCAGACAAGCCTTCATTCGTGCATGTAGCACTTGCTTACTATACATTTTCAATATGACAAATCAAATATTATAATGAAACTTATTTTTACTTTATATTTTTCATGGTTAGGTACTTGTCAGTCACATATAGGTCTCTCATACTTCACAATGAACAATAAGAATAAGGTTACCACCCAAACATCACACTGTAGCAGACACCAACAAGCACCTTGCTCTTCCCTAGGCCTAATCTTTGACCTGCTGGACTCGACTCTTGCTCCTGCCGCCGACCTCGCCCGCTGCTGCTACTCTCACCCAAGGTCTACTCATTAGACCTTGCTCTCACCAAGCTCCAGTACACTACGCTACCTCCTGTAGCAGCTCTCTCTCTATTCGGCCATGGTAGACAAGTCTCCCTCTCTACAAGGCCTTCTACAACCACAACCCTCTGCCCTCGCCTACCTTAGTTGCTACTGAGTACAGAGTCCAGGATATACGACTGATACGAGTGTGAGAACTAACCCTTTGTAGTCTTACCAATAAATTGTTACCAAGTACAGTACAATCGAGTCTGTTCACCCCAATAGTAACACAACACCTCTTCAATTTTATCAGAAATTCTTGTGGGGTGTCGTATTAAAATCACTCCATAGGGTAGCAAAGTTATTTTTTTATGGGTGAACTTATGAATAATGCTTTATACTACTGCATCTCTTATCCACAAGACCCTCAGAATTGGCATGTTATTGCTCCCTTTACAATAGCCAATGGATAATAACTATATAGAGCCTTTTGGTAAAAGTATTTTCATTCCACTCTTGGATGCTGTGGGGAAAGAATGAGTGCCTAAGTGCCCGATATAATATAGGCACTCATTCTTTCTCCGCAGCATCCAAGAGTGGAATTGTCTCCCATCTCGCATTAATAGCCCCACTCTAGACACATTTAGAAATAGGATCACCAATCATTACCTCCACAATCCTAATCCTCAACCCACAGTCCCTGACCCAATCCACCCTCATCCTAACCCCCTTCCTAATCCTACCCTGGATCCCTAAATCCCCCGCATATTATGCTGCCCATGAGCGGCCCTCTACAGGACCTATACCTTGAAAACTTGAAATAGTCTGGGTGCTGTACAATATACACAAGCTGCAGTGATGTTTTAATAATTTTCATAAAATGTTGAACATCTTATTGCAATTTTTCTTAAAATATGACAGCTATTTTCTACAATATTATTTAGATTTTTACCCTTAAACATTGTCATAATTGTTTTGTAAATAATAACACTTTACTGCAGTACTTTTACAGTGAATTAGTATAAGAAAGAACAGCACTATATATTATAGTATGATCCAAGATTGCCACATCACAGGTACTGCCTGATATGTGTGAAATGCTACCTGTGTTTTAAACATACAAGTCACTAGTACTAATATGGAGATTTCAGGTGTGTAGGTCTATAATCACATTTCTTCACAAAGCAGAAAGTTTTATCAGTAATAGTATAGAGAATATTTAAAAAGGGTGGGTAGCTTCATAGCACCATCTGTTACCAGTACCTGTACTGTATAATCTAGTATATTACAAAGAAAAGTAAATGTGAGCAGCACAGTATTCTTAGCCTTAACTAACGCATACAAACATTTGGTAATTTTTCATATCTTTCAAGTTTCCATTGGATAATGGCAACTTGTATAGAGTTTTGGCATAATTTTTCTCATAATCTTCATTCAGCATGCATAACACTGTACACAAAACCGTAATTATACACTACTTTTCAACCTGGAAGAGTTTGGCCAAAGGTTTGTTCAGATATGGAAAGTTTGATAAACACTGGGTCTTAATTTATGGCATAATACTGTACACCAAAAAACCACTGTGATGCAAGTTGTCATTTCTGAATAATGTAACATCCATATTTTATGGAATTGTGACTTTTAGGGTCATACACTGAAGTGTAATACTTGCTATTGAATTGGGAAAACTCTTAGGAAAGTATAGTAGGGGTTTTTCAGAAAAGTTTTGCTCAAAGTGGTTCAATTGTAACTTCTTGAGACAAATAGGACTCTCAAATCTGAAAAACAATGACATCCTTGGGTGGATACTTGAAGCCACTTGAAATTTGCATTTATTGAGGTCTCACAACAGACTTACTATATTATACAGTACTGGAAGTTCCTACATGGCTACAACTTTGGTTTAGACCCATAGTTAACATTCATTTATGAGGTAGGATTCACCTTTTACAGTCATTTCTGTGCTAACTCACATCCAGTTAACCAATCAAAATACAAATAACTCTCTTCAGCTGTCCCTTCACAATGCACTAACAATTTATGAGGAATTATTGGATTTTTTTTTTTATCTTGCTTCGAGTATCCACCTTCGGTGTAATGGTCAAAGTTGGTTTGTGTAATTTCTAGATGATCCCATCCACAATTATTAGCCATGATGATGATAACTTGAAAAAATAATCTTCGATATGATCTCCAATCATTTGAGGATGATTGATTTTATCTGAGACATTACAAAAATGACTGCACTAACTAAAGACAAAGGTTGGAGCTAATGATGTGAAATACTGTGGAATGACAAAAGTGACTAATATAGCCACTAGTCATCACTACTACCATAATGTAATGAATACCTACATGCAGACATCAATAATGTCTGGAGATGTAGCACAAGTAGAAGAGGGATTTAACTATATAAAAGGTCTAAAGATATCTGCTGTTATAAAAAAATTTGCATATTACACAAAGGCAACTCGTTTCCATGAAAATTGTTTTTTTACAATTTCTTCACACTCCCTTCATTTTCATTTTACTTTCACAGCACTTTACCCTATGTGATCCTTCCTTTTTATATTTATTTTGCTAATCATAAAATATCTTACCTCCAATAGTAATTAAGACTTGTCTATCTTTTTACAGTACAGTATAGCAATTTTATGCAGCTTCCCACTGATCATTAGCAGTTGCCATCAGTTAGTTACTATAAAAATTTATACTCAATATTGAAAACATTTAATTTCTTCATTTTAACGATGGCTTTGGTTGGTTCATATTTACTTTACTGTATAGGACATAACTAACTTACATTGAATCAGAAGTATTCTTGGCGAAACATCAGTGGAAGGTGGTCACTCAAAGAAAGTCTGGGCTATACCCTATACATACTCACCAAAACCTGTACTGTATACCACTCTTAACTGTTAGCACTCTCACCATGTCGCACTCTGAAGAGATACATTTGTCAGTTTCCTTACACTTAAATATTATTATCAATTTGTATTAGTAATTGCAGTACCTCATTTTCTGCCCACAGTTACCTGTCATACTAAAAGAATCTACCATTTGTTAGCTGGACACTTCAATTTACGGTGTTACCGTGTTCTAACCAAAGATTTATTAATGGTTCTATCTACATTTACAGCTGCATGCAGAAATTTGTGGCATAAGCCAGGTGGAAAATGCTCACCTCTTCCCAGTTTCAAGGTCCTTAGTCCTCTGTAAGAGATACAGTACCAGTGATAGAAAATACAGAGTACAGTACAGTGTTTGGGATGGCAGTGGTAAGCAAGTACCAATCACGAGTCACTAGTTACTGGAGAGAGAGGAGTATCTTCCACCTGGGCTGTGTCAGAAATTCATGAGCAAAACTGTACATATTTGAAGTAAGGCATTAAAAAAAATATATTCACATACAACACAAGGTCAATAGTACGTACTACAAAAATCCAAAGACACATTATTCTGTGTGAGTGTGGTTTTAATTCATAGAAAAGAGATTATGATAATCAAGAACCACTGTATGAATCCAAACTTTAAAAACTATCACCAAATATCCACACATAAATTTCTGAAAGCAATATACTGTACTTCACCTTTTTATATGCATTAACTGAAGAATTACCCTGAAAAGTACATAGAAAAAAGGGGATTTGGGTTTAGTAAGACTACATAGTCTGCCGAGTGCCTATGTACAGGCATACATAAAACACAATGGAGTACTGTAAATTCACATTCCTATTTGAGTGGTGGAAGGGAGAAATGAGGAGGAGATCCTCCACAAGTCACCTCCACCTTGTTACAAGGCCTGGGAGGCAGTTCAGGCCATGGGTAGAGGGTGGCAGCAACTAACCCTCTAAGGTTGTTTTGTTGACTCCATAGCATTGCAAATGTAGTATTCATGTGACTATACAGTTTTTTTAAGAAGCATTAATGATTGTCAGACATACTGTTGTAAGTTATCGGCACTTTTAGTGACTGACTATCGCCAGAAATTGTAACTTAGGGGTTAAAAAACCCATGAGCATGGAGGCTTGAAGGAAGGGAACCAGGGCAATAGAAGGTGCCACATGTGTACAGACAAACTCTTCCATGTGACTGTACAATGCAATTTTGCAGTACAGAATGGAGCAATATAAAGATAAAATTAAGAAACTACTACAGGTATTAGGTACATGTGTTCACTCTCCATATAATGCTATGGTCACAACTACACTCTAACGGTCTAGCCATTCTGAGAAAAGAAGGAATAAAAAAAAAAAAGATAGGGAAGCTATGCAATGTTATCCATTAGTAGGTAAAAAAAGAATAAAGCATTTATATAAAGTTCAACATACATGTACAGTACTCTACATTTGCCACTAGATAACCCAAGGATGATCTGATGGATATCTACCAGAAACATCATTCAAGTATACCACCACTTACTGTACTTCATATTTCATATACATAACTTTCACTTCCTCACAGTATTACCAAATATGGCAAGTTACTTATAGTGAATAATGATATATTTTTGAGTTATCTGTTGGCAAATGTATATATATAAAATTCTAACTATACAGCAGGCCTAGATGTAACCTACTGCCTATTTAGAGTCCCATGTGGATTTGTGCCACAAATTCATGTCTACTTTGATAGCAGTAATTGCATGTGAATGTAAAGTTTGTGCTAATATCAAACATTATTTTATTTATAATAAAATTGTTGAGTTCATTATCATTAGCACTTAAATATAATATACTGTACACAACATAAATTACTATCATTGTGTTCAGATTGACTTTCTTATAATGAAATTAATCACTTCAACTCCAGTTTCTAATTTTCTTATGGCAAACAAACGCATTCATATAAAATATTCTGTTCTGCACAATTTTATCATATTCCCCTGCTAGTTCAGATACAGAGCACATTAATTCCCAACATATCTGTGTTGGATAAGGAAAACATAACTTGGGTTAATGTCCCAAGACTTTCCATTTCTTTCAGCAACATCACTATGGGGGATTTGTTTTTTCTTTCCATTATCTTTCTACACCACACTGGCAGGTTTATGCTAATATTACTTCACTTCAATTCTGCAACATGGTACAGGAAAATGTCATGGTACTCTGTGAGGCTTTCTGGACACAGAGTTTGCTGTCTGTATTGGGGCAGGCTGGAGGGTGAGGTTGAGGAGGTGGGATGGGGAACCATGAGAAGGGGTAGCCACAATCACATTTGGGGCTCCACTTAGTATCACAGTCTTGGGCGATCCTGAATCAGTGGCCAATACATCAGTGGGTCCCATTACTGTCACCTTGCCAAGCTGTTGGAAATTTATTAAACCATTAAGATTATTGCTACCACATCCAACATTTCATGGGATCTTAAATGATCTACTGAACACTGGTATTTGCTTTGGTAAACCTTCATTAACTAAAACAAAAATAGCAAATAAGCCAAGGAAACAAACAAGAGGGTATGTGCATCTACTGCATGGTTAAATGTTAATAACTCACCGGTGAGTGCGAGACAAGTTGGGTGGAGGATGTGGTTTGAGGATGGTGACTGGGGCCGGAGATCTTGAAGACAGTGGTGGTGGTGGAGGTCGATGAAGGAGGAACAGGGAGTTGGTGATGACTGAGGTAACTGGTGGCTGGCTGGCTGACTGGCAGCGTGGCAGTCTAGGTTTGTTGGAGAATTGAGCGAGTAGTTGTAAGTGAGCAGAGGAAAGAAAAGGTACAGTAATGATGTGTGCATTTCTTGCAAATCTGTGTATGTGCTAATGTACAGATCATTATATTGTATATGCAAGTGTGGCATAGATTGAGTGGTAAAGAGGCCATTCTGACATTATCTTTTCACAACCATACTACTAATAAAACTGAAAATACAGTATCTGCAATACTGAACACTGCAATTATTATTTCTGGAATGTATAATTGACTTCCTTTATTTATTTGAAAAAATGTGACAGAATGACAGAATGGTGGGGGATATAACTCACGCCCAATACTTCAAATGTTACCATTCAGCTCACCTTGGTTGACAATGAAACTGAGGTGACTACCCCACTGTTGGTTACTGGCTGGAGTAAAGGCACATAGCAGGAAGAGGAAGACAAAGATGATGATGATGATGATGAAGAGGTAAGATTTACAGGGAGAGGTTCAATCTTGCTGGTAGATGAAGAGGTTGCGATGGATGGGAGGGACAGGGAGCGAGTTCGTGGCTTATTATTGCTGCTGTGGTGGTGGTGGTGGTGATGGAGGTTTATAGGGGACGGCTGGTAGTGTGTAGTGGTGGTGGTGATAGGTGAGAGATGCTGGAGAGAAGGTGGTACTAGGGGATGAGTTATTGCAGGAGCCTGGGAAGTGGGACCCAAGTCATACCCAGTATTCATGCTGTCAAGGGACCCATCTGGAATAGAAAATGTACAGTATGTACTATATTGTATTTTTTTTTTTATTAGAATGACCGAGTTAATCTCGAGTCAATTATTTTCAACTACAGTATTTCTCCTTTTTTTCTTTCTTTCCAGCTAGTTTTTCTTCCTTCTATCAATCTGTTGGGCAGCATATGATATCAAGTATTGTCCTTTTATCCTTCTATTTGTAATTTCTTTTCAATTAATCAATCAACCAGTCAAAGTTCATATATTCCTGTAAGCGAGGGGATATGCAAAAGACACATGATATTTACTCACCTCCTTGCATAGCAAGAGTGACTGGACAATCTTTGTGCTGTAGCAACATAGTCTTGAGAGTTGCCACCTCCGACCGTAGAGATGACACCTCTGACTGTAGCTTTTGATTGATGCATCCTAGCTCATCATATTTGATTGACAAATTCTCGATCCACTTCTTCTTTTTCTCACGGCAACGAATTGCAGCCGCTCTGATGGAAGCAATTTGAAAAGTTTCTCATATCTCCAATTATCAAACACTTCCTGCACAGATAGCTATATTACTTACTGTATATCCAAGGTTATCACCAAAAATATTATTTGAGAAGAAACAACACAGACAGAACTAGATATAAACCAACAATAGACTCTTTATAATTGTAGGCAGGATTATAATCACATGTCACCCAAAATTTCATATTTCGTTCATGATTTTTGGAAACAATCCTATAATTATGCTACATTGAGAAAGATACATTCAGTAAGTGGTTATTTGTGATACTTGGTTCATTGTACAAAAATAGGCCTATACTATGCAAATAAGGTTGGAGGAATGTAACCTATCATCTCATAGACATGTGGCTGTATTTGGTATTAGGTGAAGATTCCTAGTTAAGTTTGGCACTGTACCTATAATCAAGGATGTCACTGGTATATAAACATGCAGTCTTCATAACATATCAATAACCCCTAGAGATTCTTATTAGTGGACAGCAATATCCTCTTCAACTGCTCGGCTAGACAGCTTGAGGAACTTCAACAACAACACTTTATACCTGTTCCTCTCCAAAAATTTCTTGCGTTTCTCCACAGGGTCCTCGTTATCCGAGGAGTGGCGCCTCTTCCTCTCCCCAGTCTTCATACCTGCACTGATACCCAGAATGCTATCCTCTTCACCCTCACCCTGAAAACATATTAATCAATATAACTCACATAATAAAATTATGTCACAAAACCTCATGGAGTAGTAGAAGGATACATTATCATCCAACAAGAAACCACACAACAGATTGGGACAAAGCCAATCACATTCATATATATATATATATATATATATATATATATATATATATATATATATATATATATATATATATATATATATATATATATATATATTATTCAAAGACACTGCACTTCAAACAAGATAACTCCTACACCAAGGCATCATCATACAGACAGTCCTTCCAAAGGAAGTTTAGTAAAAATACAAGCAACATTATGAATTCATACACATAGATATGCTGTACCTCTAACCTAATCCTGGCCCCCAGGCTTCATCCCACACTAATAGTTCTATAGAATATTTCCAACCTGATCTTTCCTAGAGACTTCAATGCCAATTTTCCAACTTGGAACAACATAAACTGAAGAAACAGATCTGTACATGTCAGATACTCTTGATACTCAATATATCTTCACCAATCTAATAAATCACAACTGTATTGTCGTATAACTACCAACCTCAGTACTGCTGGTGCCGCTAAAGTTTCGTGATCTGGTCATCTCAGCAATCCGATCAGCAGTGTGGGCACGGGAGGCACGTGCACTGCCCCCAGGTCTGGCTGCTGTACTGTTGGAGCTTAGTGCTTGTTTCAATCTCTGTGGGAACAGAGTGTACTTGAGTACACTTATCAAGCAGCTAGTTTTTATTTATATATACCTCATGTTAAAGACCTTGTAAGTTTTGTGGCCAAAGTACAGCAAATCACCAAATACAAATGTTTCCCAACTTGCTAGCTTCTCAGCATTAATTGCATCATGTATTAGTGGGTGAAGATGGTACAGAGTTGTTGGAAAACTTTTGATTGACTGTAACTAAGCCTGGCATGAGTCTGTCCTATCTTCAAAATACTCTCAAATAGTAAAGTGTTTGTATGAACAAGTAAAAGAAGGAAAACCCTTCAAAAGCTCCGGCTCTTAATGATTCAAGTGAAATAATAAAATATCCATATGTAAAGGTCTCAAAAATATTAATTATGTTTTATCTGGATTTTCGTATATTGAAATTTTGAAAATGAACCCTTTTTATTGAGGGTGAACCCCTTGGTTGAACCCCCTCTCGGTTGAACCTCTTAAATATTGATTGAACCCCTTTTAAGAAGTGGTCACCCCAAGAAGAACAAGAACAAGAACAATAATTCGGATAAAACCTAGAGCTCTCGGCTTAGGCCGGAGCTAAAAACCTGATGCTTACATACCATTTTTGCCAGGGAGGGTTGTGGTGGAGTATAGCTCTCATTAGTTAGGGTGACTGGGGAGGCCGAGGTGGTGATGCTGGAACTGTTGGGGGCTGCAGGGGAGGAGGACACCACAGGGGTAGCTGGGATCTCCACTGGTATTGCTTGACCATTAGGGAGCCTGTACAGAATAAAGAAGATACTTATCCCCGATGGAAAATCCTTTAAGAAATTCAAAACCTAGGGACTTTTCTCTGGCTTACACAAAGATATCAACTACTCTGGTCAGAATGAAGAATACCTATCATAAAAAATATATATAATTAAAGGCCATTAGTTCCATATATGTCAGGCAGCTCTAAGATTAAAAGATAGTGCTACCCCTCCCTATACGGAGTCACACTGCCATTGTCCTTATGACTAGTTCCTGACCAACTGCAACTTCAGATTGCAAGAAGGCTGTCAGATCATATGTGGAGTGTCAACTAATTTGTTGGTGGTTGCTGACTTCCTCACAACAAAATCAGATATAAGGAAGTTTTCCATGGTTGAACAAAAATCGCTGATGGTCATAAGTTTTTGAGTACACAGGTGGTCAGGAACTGGGCACTGTGACTGGGGCTTCAAGACAACCCTTGAACTCTGGCCAACCAAGTGTGAGACAAGAATAATACCATGGCACCAAGCTGATGCCTCCTCTCTTTGAAATATTAAAACATATTCAATTACCTCCCCAAAATAATTGCTTATACTTTTAGATAATGTATTTTGATTACTTAACATAATGTAAAATTTCATAGTACAACTCTATCCAAGGGTCACACATAAAAAGTACCGAGCGTGGGGCTCATTAATAATGAACCAGGTTTAATTTCTAAATTTCCAGGCCAGTGCCTCTCTACTGCTTACCTCAAGAGCAGCTGCAAAACAGTGGCACTGGGTGAAGGTGGCACACTTGTACTTCCACTGGCAGCAGTACAGAAGGTGGCATTAGTTGGCAGCTGAGGGGCAGGGGAAAGGGACTGGGAAATACTCACTTTTCCACTCCCACTCACATCCACCAGTCCCAATGACTGAGTTACTGATGGTCTGCAATATCAATTTATGTAGCTAAAAATCAGTGTAAATAGAGTGTCTAAGGTATTCATAGAAACTATTCCAGAATACTAAGTATAAGACCATAAGGACCTATCACTTCATAATGTATATCTTAGATTATTGCACATTTCTGTTATGGACTGAACTTTGTTGATGAAACTATTGGACATACCCTGCAGTAATGACTGGTGTTGGAGTGGAAATAACTGAGGATGTGTGCTGTTGTGCTGCCTCTGCTGCTGATGCAACGTTCAGAGAAAGTCGACCTGGTGTTGCATCCCCTTCCTCCTCTGCCACACCGGACACTACCTCATCCACCCTGAAGTGCATAATACAAAATACAGAAATACTAGTTTGTAACAAATCATATTATCCTCATCAAGAATCACTCCTAGAACTGGAATACTGTAACAATTAAAAGGAACTTCCAAAACTTTGGACTAGTTTCAATCCCTACAAATCGATGTCATCTGATTGGACATCACGAGATGCCAAAACTTGACGTGTTGCCAGAAACGCACCAAACATGCGACAACATTGCAAAATTTTCAGAAACAATCATCTCCAGAACAGTCAACTGTCCAAAACGTACCCAGTGCCAGTATGAGTCCTGCTAGTGGTGGTAGTGGTGGAGGGTGGTGGTGGTGCTCCGAGGTCATCTCGAGAGGTGGAAGAGATGGTCTGGTCTGAGTCCACTGGGGGTAGCACTCGTGGCGTGTCCAGGCTCTCCCCATCCCCTCCACCATTCCCACTTCCATTTAGAGTCTGAAACAGTTCAGTAACATTTCAATTATTGATTAAATATCATTAACACCTTGCTCCCAGCCATTCCATGATGGTTTATAGCTTGATAAACATAACTGATATGACCTGTCTAGTTGCAATAACGACTTCTTAAATCATTAAGTCTGATCCATTACTCAAGTGGCTTCATTAGATTAGGGAGGTTGGTATGAGCTACAGAATCTAGCTGCCATTGATTCTAATGGTAAATTTAAAATATCATCAAGGATCAAACATTGATCCCAGCCCACCTCTCTAGTGATTTCATGCGATGGGCCACTTTAATAGCCAGGCTACAGAAAACTAGCTATGGGCTATATCTAGCCATATTAATGGTAGCAATGATAAGTTTGGGTGGTCTTCAGAAAAGAGTGCAATTTCACACCAATATTTCCCCACCTACAGTAACCACTCTTGGCTCTGTCCTCTATTCATGTGAGACTTTTCCTTTTTCCATGCACTCTCTCCCACCTTCCCTGGCCATTCTCTCTTGATACACGGAAGGGGGGGGGGACTTATATACATGGGAACTTTGTGTTCTCAAACTGCAATTGTGTTTGAAGCCAAGACAGGGTAATTGTGGAATATACAGGTAAAATATACAACTGTGGTGGAAATGGTCACCTCTACTTCACCAATTCAGATGAAACAAGCAATACACGTAAAGAATTGTGGCTTATGAACAGGGAAACTGTGAAACCAGCTGCAAGCAGTCTGTGTTAACAACTTAAACCACCTAAAGAAATTTATGATGAAAATACAGAACAAGACAGGCTATAAGCCTGACTAAGCAGCCTGTTACGATAACTGGTAAAACCAAATACAGTAGGTAGGCATTTTACCTCAGTGACCGAGTGGTGTGAGCGGAGAAGGGAGGCACGTCTGAACTGCTCATCGAATGGGTTGAGTGAAATCTCCTGGAAGAGGCCCACTTCCTCACATTGACGTAGGAAACGTGTTGGGGTTGGGGTTTGGTCTGAGGGGAGGATGTGCAGGTTAGCTCTTTGTACCAAGGATCAATGTGCTTCCTAGTTATTAATTTTCATTATGTGAAAATAAACACTTGCAAACTTAGTCTCTCAATCCTGAAAGCACTAGTATATTACTCTAAACCATGGCTGGCTCTGTGACAGCTAATGTTATACAACACTACCTTCAGGTATGGTAACTGAATGTATGTAAAAGAATTCACATGTAACTAATATTTTCCAGTATTCCTACAGTCAATGAAATACTAACATACACTGCTTTATAAATCAGAGATAGAAAAGGACATTTATACCTATAATAAAGCCATGATGCTTGACTAGAGAGGGGGTGTGGTGTTCCCCTCCACTGACTGAGAGCTGCATCTCATGTCGGCGTCGGTGGACTGTTAGGTGGTCTTCATTGGTAAAGCTCTGAGGGAGAGATAGAAAGTAAACTTTTTTTGGCTGGGGTCCTCGGATTGATAGAATGCTTGCATTCTATCCCAGCTTTGTGTCTCTGGTCTTTTTTAATAATAATAATAATAAATAAATACAAACATTATAATCATGTCATTCAAATATTTATTTCTTTAATTTTTTCAGAAAAAGGAGAACTACATATAGGCAAAAACGGCTATCTGATGTACTCCTTTGTTATATAAGTTCTAAAATCATGTCCATTTTCAATGAAGATGTCGAGACACATTGCATTTGAAGTAGCATAAGTCCTACTAAAGGAAAGCAATGTATAATGGTAAAATGCTCCAGTACTGACCAGTTGTGTATGTAATTGACTGAATACCTGTTAACTCTTGTATCAGGAAGATGGACAAAAAATAGTGAGACTACCAACTAGACTGGTGAGCAATGCATGCTCTTCTGAGGGATGAAAGCATACACAGAGTTAAGAAGAGCAATGTACAGTAAATAGAAATTGAAATGAATAATGCAGCTGAGAGAAGCTGTAGTGAACCTGTAAAGGAGGGAGTAAATGAAATGAAAGGCTTTTGTCTAAGAATGTAGTGAAAGATGAACCAACCCACACAAGAGAACCGTACTTCATACAAGAGTGAATAAAATCCCAGTAAAGAGACAGCAGCTGGGTGGGGATAAAGTATTCTTAGAATCTGTACAACATACCCAATTGTTTCTAATAATTTTGGCTATGGAGGTAGTATTAGCTCTACAGGAAAGACTGCCATGAGAGAAGGAAATACCTAGAATATTGAGAGCAGAAGAGAGATCAAGTTATGTATCACTGAAAAATGAGAGATAGTTGTTTAGAAGATTAGAATGAGTCAAAATACAGAGGAACAATACTTTGAAAGCATTTCATGATATCAATGTCTCTTCAAGAGTTCAAACTTCATATAGTACCTCAAGATGAGGAATCACAGCTGAAATAAAATTACTCACCATGCCACACCCAGGCTGGGTACAACCAAATGGCTTGTCTACCTCCCCCATGGTTGGCAAGGTTGAGGACATACTACCGGGAGCCCTGTCAGCAGGAAGTGGGGCCACCACACCACTCCCCCCACCCCACCCGGCTGACACACCAAACCCGTTGTCCTGCCACCCTGGAGGTCCTCACCACGCTCTGAAAATCATACATTCCACCTATCAAAATCAAATAGGGGGTGTAAGAAATCTAGAAAAAACACAAAAATCATCTGAAATCCTGAGTGAATATTATTTCACACATTCCTGTGCACAAGTCTAAATTTTATACATTCTATACTGTGTTAGGGAATGAATATATAATTTGCTATTATTTCCACATATCATGGAGAGAGGTATATAAAATATTTTGTTAATTGGCAGTAATCAGTCCACTTGATAGTAAGGTTCTCTCTCTTTTAAGGTGGCTCATGTTACAAAAGTTAATACCTGATGCTCGCAAATAAGAATATTGTACCCGTATTTGATCGTCAGATGGGCTATTGGCTGAAATATAGTTCACATGTTACTGTGTGTTCAACTGCATTAGCTTGAGTCTCTAAGTTCCTCATAAACATTACCCCACCTCTCCTAAATCAAAGTTGTTGGTTCCGGCTCCTTGTTTTGTCATTTTAAATATTTCATCTCATTTTCATAATGGCCTTCACTCCAGACTTGTCATAACATGCTACCCCTGTGGAAAGGAGCAGTGTCGTCCTGTAACCTCCATTGGATACAGTTGTCTGACGAAGTTTGTTAAGTCTAGACAATGTGTTTTTCCGCTTTAGCCTTCCCTTGCTTTACAAGCTTCAATATTTACATTTCAACACCATTCTGCAGTCTGCATGGAAAGAAGGAGAGCTAAGAAGTTGTCTGTGCTTCTTCATCGACTTGACGGGCGACGCTGGGCTCTGGCAGCAGTCCTCAAGATGTTACGTCCCAAAGCATCCTGAAAGAGAATCACATGTGGTAATCTAAAAGGAATGGGAAAACATCTACCAAACTAATATAAATATATGTACCTAGTTTCAAGACACCTTGACAACATTTATTGGTACGGTAATAGTCAAATGTTGGACCATAATCTGGTTTTGACACAAAGTTTTCAGATTGCAATGTTTTATAGTGTTTTTTGAACGCATTTATTGTTCAAGACCGTCACAAATTAATGTTTTGAGAGATATCACCCCTCCCCCGCCCCCCAACCCAATCTCCATAAACACTTAATTTTAGCCATATTTGAACTAGAGTCGTCGGAAAAACACTACAGCGCATTAAATAGAATAAAACATTGTAATCTGAAAACCTTCAGTCGAAACCAGATTATGGTCCAACACTTGACTATTACCAATTTATTTCATTCAAATAACTATAACAGTAGCATATTGTCCTATATCAAACTGGAAGCGAAACTGAATAACTAATTAGCATAACATTGCCATTTTATATTAATTATTGATGCTTACAAGTACTTCTGCAATCTCTTCCTTCTTTTATACAATTGCAACCAGTATCAATAGATTGTGGATGACATTACATCTTTAACTTGTACGGGCACACAGTAAAATTATTTCCAATAAACTACCAACTTCATAACACTTATCTGCCTGCTACTTCCACGTCTTAGTTTAGACTTTCATATTAACCAATATTGAACGAAAAGTAAGAAAAAAACATCATTTTTGGTAATGGTAAGAGCTGATATAAACTTGCCAGTGGTTCTTTAGTCACACAGTCTACTGTGTGAGAAGCTACAAATATAATTTAATGAACAAATCACTCACACCATACTGTTCTGCCCAGCAACGAGAGCCAAAACAGGTCTTGGGGATCCAGCGTTCACGTCTTATGTAATACAGTAATATTACATTCACGTCTCAAACTTTCTTCACATATTTCCTAAAGTAACACCTGTCTGTATTTCAATAAGTTTTCTATATGTTTTTTACTGCTCTTAACGCACGATGACCGTATATCATTGAAAAAAACTAGATGAGAGGCGTGTGCCGCTGACGTGTGAGTGTGACTGTTTTGTTTACACTTGCATTTACTAAACTTGCCAATGTTGCCATTCCCCTGCCTCCTTCAGCAGGCTTCAGTCCTCCTCAAAGCTTTTTTTGTATATAGTTTTTGTTCATATATATATATATATATATATATATATATATATATATATAGGCCTATATACTGTATATCGCATGTATGAATACCAAATCAAAATTGCACCGATAAATTTCTTAAACGCTATAGAAATTTATTGCTATCAATAATGGTGTTATGTTGCTCATTATTCACTTGGTCCATAGATCAATTAGATATCAGGGAATTATATATATAATTTACATAATAATATTATTATTGCTCTGCCAAGCAACCAACGCGAAGGGTAAAAACAAAAAACAAACTGGAAATTTGTAATATTTAAAGAAAGGTCGCCGAACTTCAGCTGGGATGTCCAAGAACACCAGTAATGAGCTATAGGCCTATTGCGGAAAGGATAGATCTCACTTACTATCAAATTGGTCAAAGGTATTCCTTGGCCATGACTCTAATAAGTGACAAGATTCGGTGGTTTGTTCCGATTTTATTTGTGTGCACTTATAGCTTCATTTTATGTTTGTAATAATATATTTCCAGGGGTTGTCTGTCCAGAGTCTGACGAAATAGGCTACATCTGATGACTTTTGCAGACACAGCCTAAAGATAGCCTACTCGCTGTTTTGGTCATTCATTCGATTGGGTAATTATACTGTGCTGTAGCCTACCACTATTTGCCCAGTAGACCCTTCACTGAATATAGATCTAGATACAGGTAGTGATTTAATTACGTATTCACACCTTTGTTAATCTATTTCAACCTTTATTACTGTTTAAAGTTGTAAAGGATTAATGCTATACACTGCCAGATGTATTTACAAGAGTAAAATTAACAGATCAGCATATGTACTGTACGTTAACCCCCCTCCCTACCATGGTGAGGTGAGACGCCGTATATGGTAAGGGAAGGTGGGCGTCACCTTGTTCTCCCTTGTCTACTGGGATCAACCCAGCCCCCAGGACCCTTCTCCTTGCTCGATCACCACCTCCAATGTGCTGCTTCCTATGGGGAGTTTGAATGAGCCGTTCCAGGCGCTACCATATGGCTAGATACCGGTATGCCTTAGTTATGCTGGAGTGATATCCACTGTATTGAATGTTGAGAAGCTGGTCTACGAGCCAATACTGTATGTATGTACAGTACCGTACGACAAGTTCAGACAATTATAAAAACTATCACCTTATGTGATACTCTCTCTTAACTAATAGTATCCTACATGCCCAAAACTACCACCCAGTTCAATATACAATATTAATATCCATATGGCTTAGGTTACACTAGATTTATCACTAAAATAGGCTACTCTGAAATATTTAGAGTGGATTTCAATAACAATTAAGCTTGGAGGTGTCCAAAGGAAAAGTATAGAATACCCAACCAAAGTCCCATCCTCAATCAGTAGCTATGGGCTATCTTTTCTTTTTTTCACTTAAAAACTGTTCGATAATGCGTTACTTAACAAAGGCAGAGCTGGCAAAAATGGGCCTAGTTGTGTAGATTTTTATTCCTAAGCCCTCATAGAGAGTAACATAATTTGTCATGTAATTACATTACTACAACAAATTTTGCTGAATACCACTGTGCGGCGTGACACGGTACAGAATTTGCGACTCCTCTACTACGGCGTCGACGCAGCGGCGGAGTCGTATAGTGTGACAACGGCCTACGTTAGCTGGGAAACTTTTCAGTAATAAGGTTAAGCAGCATGTATCTTCTTACTACAAGCAGCTACTTACTATTCAAATCAATTACATGATATTAGAACTTGAAAATAATAGACAGTAAATTGTTTGAGTAATACATATGCTTATTGAAACTTATGTCCACGATCTTATCCACGACTGTACATGAATGAGAGACAGACATTTTTCAGTGCTCGACTGCTCTTACAGTCGTACACCATGATGTGAGATCTGTAAGTAGGGAACTGCACAAGTGGTGTATGTATGTACCTGAATGTGTAGTAAGTGCACATGTGAGCGTGTGAGCTGCAGGGTGTCGTCACTATATATAGATTAGCTGCGGTATGCTGGCAGCCTAGCCTAGCCTATGTTAGTTAGTTCCTTCCCATACCCCTTGTCCTTCCCTACCCAGCCTTCTCCCTGTCATCTGTCTGCTCTTCGCCCACATCTCTCACTCGGACCCGGCGGACTCCTTCATTTACCTCCAGTCTTCCCTCCTCTACCCTCCCTTCCCTGGCTTCTTTCCTTCCCTCACCTTGTCCCTGTCACTCCTTATCCTTGCAAAGCCATGATAAACGATTAGTCTGCTCACTTGTCAAGGACCTTGCTATTTGTGTACAGTTCATAGAATACAACAAAGATTAAAAAGTAAGCTATCTATAGAAGAACTGGAGGGGATTTGACAAGACATGGACTCATGATTTTTTCCCCTCTTCATTTCTGGCAGAGGCTCGAGTGAGCAACATTGACCTTGCTGTTGTTCATGAAGAGAATTTAAAATGTTATGAATTCGTCTCGCATGACCTTACCTCCCTACCATTTTAAACAATTCTCTACAGCCTTTTAGACCTAAGCAGGAACAACGATACTGCGTGTAGGCCTCTAGCATAAGATCCGAGCCACGGAGCCATCGTGACAAGGATTTGAACTTACACACTCCTGGTAAGATCATGATCGTCGAAGCTCTTACCAATATGACAAAATTACAGTCCCTAATGATCCTGGATGGGCCCAGACATAGTAAAACACTGGTCATGTCATTCACTCTGGACACGAGAGACCGGGAAATTCCTAACGCACCTATCGGTAGTACATACCGGTACCTGTACTAAGGGGAAATTCCGCTGTACACACCACTATCCCTCTACTATACCTGCAATCGCATTCCCTGTGCATCGTTTCTATCGTTAGTACACCCATTCTATTTGAGAGAGATTCACGTGTTTCTGGTGGCATCACTTTCGTTTTTTGTGCAGCCATTCTGTTTGGGAAAGAATTTCGTGTTTCTAGAGGGAATTAAAACTAAGTCAACAAAATCACAAGTCAGAGATGCAACCACTTTTTAGTCTATCACACAGCCTAATATCAGAAAAATGTAAAGATAGAAATGGGCATAGGCTATATACCATAATCTTTATGAGATAGAGTAGAGTTTGTTGTCCATCTCTGACTGCCTTATTCAGCCTAAAGAGAGTGATATAGACACTGGTAGTAATAGTGAGTTGTCTTGTACGGAAAATTTCGACACTGTTTATATGAAAAATAATTGTAAGAATGGGCATGTATCACCCCCCCCCCCCCCCTCTCTCTTTCTGAGTCATATCCTGGAGATGAATTCTCCCGACAGTTACACAATTTCTCTATTCCTTCTCGTCCTTAACTTATTCTCTCTATCATTTACAATACTGCTGTATCTCCCTCTCTTACCACTTAGGGAACTGCGGTATCTATGTCTCCCTTTCTTTCTCAGCTGCTACTAACGCCTACTTCCTTAATAATTTCTCTCATCTGAATTTCTTATCCCGTAACCTTATCCGTTACTATTATCTTATATTACATATTACGACATCATTTGATCACATGCCTGTTCAATGGGACGCAGGCTATGGCAAGGGTTACCTCTCGTCTTCAGTATTATAATCTAATGGTCAATAAGTGGGTCACTGTGGGTGAGTCATAAGTAAATTGAAGGGTAGCCTAAACAAAATCACATTAACAAACACCTGCAGTACACATAGGCCTATGCCTACCACCTACACTGAGGTGGTCTGTTTCTAGGGATATATGAACTGGGAAACTGCTCTAAATTAAATGCTGCTTACTTTTTTCTCCTCCCACTGGAATCTACTTCTGTATGGAGGGAGGTGTTATAGTCATTCACCATTTCACCTCATTTTCAGATTCTTGACACGAGTGGTGGGTGGGAAATGTTGACACTCCATGAATGTGTTGCGTGCAACACTACATGACAGTCTCGATCTCATCATACTTCACTTCATGATGTGTCCAATTTACGTAGTGACTCAACCTATTCTTGCCAACCACTTCGCTTTCTCTTATATGCCACCCTCATTTTTTTTAATCTTGTCTCACACCACCTACACATCTCACTTCTTATTACTCCCATTACTCTTCAGTTTGAAGAGGTGTTGAAAGAACTATAGACGATGCCGCAGTTGTTCAAACAAAATTGCCGAATCGCCAGATGTTGCCGCGATGAGTGGCGACACCATGGGCGAAACAAAGAACCATGCAGCATAAATTTTATTCTTAGATCCCACGACCGCTGTGTTCTAGGCTTATTCTTGTCCAATGTTTTAAGAATAGATAATAGAAGATCAACAGCAAGAGAAGGCTAGACTTCGTTTATCTCTTGGCTACAGAGGGACAAGGTCAGGAATGATATGGTAGTTGGCGGGAAAACATTTAAAAGTATGACCTCTCCATCTGGCTGCCTATATATAGTTATATACTGTATATATAAGGGACTAAGGGTGTCAGGGCAGGGGGCCAGGCATCACCTCACGTGCCTTTACTTCCTCACTACACTTCTGTTACGCGAACACTCGGAATTTGTTATCCAGTAATTAGGAGGCCACAGCTAGTAGACTATAACTTCCTTATTATTTTCAGCTGCATCTTTGCCGGTAGTAGTGGTAGGCCTATACATGTTATGGCGCATTCTGGGGTTATTAACATGTTGGTAGGTTGCCAACATACTGTATCAGCCAGTAGCTGTGACGAATATATCTAATCAACACTCATGGTGATTATTCAATAGCGATATCTGTCCGTGACTTTAGATATGAAACAGAAATGGACGTTAAGCTGAATAGCCTTGATATCATCCTGAGCACATTTCTTGACTCCCGCTCAATTTCTGAAATTATCAAAAGTTCCCCATATCAACTTTGCATTGCTACAGTCCAACATAAAATTTGAAAGTTGTGTTTGAACGTTGAGAAGGTGTCTGGGTGAGCCATGTTTGTTTTTTATGTTGCGTCGATATTATAAGGCGTGAAATAATTTAAATAAACTTCATGGTATTTCTTTATGCGTACAATGATTAGCTTTGAAATTCGTGCCAAAACAGGACGCGTGAAGAAAAATACTGCACCCAACCCAGAGAGAGAGAGGGAGAGAGATGCACCCAGGCAGGAAGTGGTAAACGTCTTTCTTAACCTTGAGTCGAGTTGCTCCCCCATCACACTCCCTTCCCTCCCCATGCCATCAGAACAGTAATAAACTCGCGGCATCCCTCTATAGTTCTTCCCTCTCCATAATTTGCCACCTCCAACCCAATCCAATCCCTTCCTTGTCTATGCTGCACTAATAGCTACGGTAGGTCCTAGCTCTTCTCACTGGACTTACCGTACGTAATTAATTCGCCTATCAAACATCCTTTCTTCCAATTTTAGCACTGGCAACAGCTATGACACGGACTATCCCATTATCCTTTGTTATACTAGTTTGTATACTCACATTCCTTCCCATACACATTTGCATTATCCATACTTCCCGTACCCCTCCACGACTACTATGAAGCCACACTTATTACTTATTCTGAGCAGTAACAAACACCTTTTGTCTGGTTGATCAACATCCCCTATTCCCAACGCTACAGGCCACACTACAAAGTGCCATATTTCCTGTACATTCTCCTTTTGCTTTTATTGCTTGTCCAGAAATTACTCCTGCTTGATTTGCTGCAGCCTACCCACATTCTTCTCCCACCTACATGCATTCCTTACAATGTATTTATGAAAGATATTTCTTGAGAAATGGAAAAATCCTCGGAAACTATAACAATTCCATAAGTTAACAGTAGTTAAAAAATCAATAAGCGCTGAGCATAAAACGTTTAGTGCAATAGTTTAATTTTCAAGACATTACAGTATTATGATGTCCTATATATTTTTCCCTAGGACCTGTTAACTACATAATTATTACAGTGTAATTTACAATACAGCTTTCGACTCGAACTATAGTCTACCCCTCCAATTTCAGCACAAATAGGCTACTCAGGCATGTAATGCAGAAATGCAAATAAATATAAACCACCCTGATCATACCATGAGGCCACTGCTGCATCGATGACGTAATGTATTGCATAACACCCACCCTGGTGATTATGACGGAGATTCTGAAGATAAATTACAAACTCTGCTCAAGTTGCTACACCTACCACGACAATAATAGTGCCATGGCAACATATTAACATATGTTTGGACTGTCTCCAGAAAGCAAAGATGCTATTTGTAAAATTAATAAAAAGGTGGTGATTTTGATGATATTCCAACTCGTCTTTTCAATTATTTATATCTTTTTGTTTTATTAACCTGGAAGAAAAAGTACCAGCTTCCTCAGTTCATTTCCTGAGTTTCTGGTAAATGCAATTGAAGACATAAATTATTACACAAATATTACATAGCCTATATACCCTAACTATGAGGAATGCACTCATCTTAAATGGAATGTGTTCGAAACGTTTCTCTAAGTTAAGGTTATAATATTACTTTACAAGATCAGGGCATGATAATACTACCAAAACAACTTACCTCTCATTCCTACTTTACAAAGAAGTTATTACAATCCCGTAAAGAAGTCTATACTTTGTTTACAACTGCGAATCACTGATGGGGCCTCTTACAACCAACCATTCCTACTAAAAGTTAAACAGTTATAATGTAACTTTTCCTTGACGACACTAGTAATATCCTTTTTGGTAGTATCACTTTTTGTGCCTGAGACACACAATAATTGTCTATATTATACTATGAGCTGATCTATACTCATTAGTTTAGCAACAACACGTCCACTTATAATTCTTAAAGAGCACCAAGTACCGCAAATTCACAAAGTTTTCAAATTATACCACTAAATGACCACAACACGAGGGTTAATAATTTTCAGAGACGCACACACACACCCTCTCACCCCTACCGCCTTGGCAACACTGTCCGCAACCTTGAACCGTTCCCCAACTTCTATATTAAATCCGCTGGCGTTCACACGCAACTGAAGGGTTGCGTGTGATCGCCAGCGGATTTAACAGGGGAACAGTGTTGGCCGAGTTAGATGTATTTTGTAAAATCTTCCCCGCGATACGTCTGTACTTGAAGATGTGTACTTTAAGTGTTTTATTTTTTATGTAGTTGAAGGTAGTAGATATTTTTAAGCAATACATTTTTAACATATATCTATACCATTTATATGATATTTTATTGTTACAAAATATGTTATCACTTATACCAAAATGTTGTAACGCCCTACGTTTCATTATGATTCTGTAAAATTACCCTACGCCCTACAGACAAGGATTTGAGGTCGAAATGCCCTACATATAGGGCGATTACCCTACGGTTGGCAACACTGTCTCACAGTAGTATTAAAATATGGAACCCAGATTTCCCTAGACTTGCCTATTTCTTTAGATTTGTCACTAAAAGTGGTGAAATTTCCTAATCTAGTGTAATTTCCCCCAAAAGTGGGAGCCCTGAAATTTGAAGACTTATTGAAGAAATATAGGCAAAGAAGTGGAGGAGTATTACTACTACTTCCCCCTGGCTCTTCAGAATCGCTCATTTTAACTTTAATACTGGGAATCATATGACGCTAATTAGGTTACTTATTGTAGGGATCAACTCGATCCTGTTAAAGTTCAAGCAACACTTATAAACACAGAACAGTTACGTAACCTTCCCTTTGTAACTCGTACTGAACCAAAGATTCACAGGAACAAAACCTGTGTGAACTCATATCATGACTGAGCAACAATAAGTGGTGCCAAGCCTCACCTTGTATATAATAATAATAATGATAATAATAAATAAATAAATAAAAAGCCGTTCCATGAATATCTAGAAATCCCAAGATTTCCACTATATACTAACAAAAATTCCAATATCACAAGGCCAAGTCCATAATCCTAAGATCTTGGAAAAAATCCCAAGGAGTGGCCTCACTTCAGCAGGCAAGAACCGCGACGTCCGCGAGGCGCGAGGTTCAAAATGAAAAGTGCATGGCTGCATGCTTTTGAGTGACTGTGACAGTCATCCTACCTCCTTCTTGTTGGTGTACGAGTACAGACTATTAACCTCATTATAATTAGGATTATATAGTAGCAACTGAATAACTTGTAGAATTATTATAGTTTATGTTAATTAAGTATATGTATGTTTGTTTCACCTGGTCTTGATTACGTCCTGGACATGTATTTACCAACTGTTACCCTCCCAGAATGAGCTCAGCCTGGGCTCTAACCTCTAAGTGACCAATCTTTGGGTAAGGCTGGAACTTTTTCCACACACGTCCCGTACCTATTCTCTGCTAGGTGAACAGGGGTTATATACACATTTAAGGAAACAATCCCACATTGTCTCCACCCAACCGGGGATTCGAACCAGGGCGCTCTCGGATGTGAGCCGAGCACGCTAACCGCTAACCACTACACCACCGGGCTGTGTGTGAGAGAGAGATAGAAAGAGGATATGTGTGTTAATATGCTTTTAAATGCATGTCAGGTGAGAGAGAAAGTATGAGTAAGAGACAGTGAGAAGGTAAGTTAATTTTTTTTTATTCATTGCGCCGTGGCGTCAATCAACAGGCAGACAATAATACATAAGGGTAGGCGGCGGGACCCATGAAAATCCAATGACTACAACCACACCCACCGTCTGGGCTTATGATCATATGCCTTTAACGGGCTGATATCATCACCGTTGTAACAGTTAGATTTCAAAATGTCCTTACACAAATCGTATTGGTTATAATATTTAGGACATATTAAGACACGTTTCCAAATTATCAATTATTAGTAAAAAATTGATCAGCCCCCCCCTTAAGTAAAGGCTGTGGAAATGTCTAGTGTGACAACAGCTTAAAACTAAAAGAAAAGGGTACATTTTCATCTTTCATATGAAGAGCTTAATAAGTAAAAACAAACTAAACAAACTACAGGTATTCCATCATTTCTTCATAAAATAAAGGTACACAACATACAAACATAGTGATGGATCACATGAAAAGAAAAAGAACATGCAATATATAAAAATTTATTAAAATTACAAAGCAGAATGATCAACAAGGATGTGGGGATAATTCGCTGCTATGTCACTCACACTTGATTGCTCGCACAGCCTCCTTCTTAGCCTTCATAAGCTCACAGTATGCCTAATTTTCTTCACAGTTATCATACAATTTAATTAATAAGTATTACAGAACTGATATTTCTACTACAATTCTATACAATTATTATTAAACCAGAAATCTCATTAAAGTGAGGCTTAACACAGACACCTACTAAGGTAATATTTCTCATTTGTTTGCGTTGGCTACAGTCAATCACTGTCAATATGGCAAGACTATATTTACTTATTGCAGCCAGTCACTTCCAGTTGCAATGTTAACTTCAACATCAACCAGGTGGGTGGATACCTTCAAGGACTTTCAGGAGATATTCTGGACATGTATATGCTCATACTGTATTTGTTTTTCACACATTTTTATAGTTATCTTAATACTGAAATAATCATAATTATTTCTAATGAGTAGACTGCATACTAAAAAATAATACATTATGCAAATTTTACTAAAATCTTTTTGATTGATTTATATTAAAGACATATGCTGAATAATTATTCTCGGAAATTACATACAAGAAGAAATGTGCAAGTCTATCTACAGTATACCTATTTTTGTAACAAAAGAAATATATATAAAAGGAAGGAGCAGATAAAGTTAAATATTTATCCTATGAAAATGTTAAATTATAGCACAACTAACAGTTGTGCTATAAACAACAAGATTGATTTGACAAGAATCTGCAAATTTTTTACTCTAGTTTCAATCACAAATACTACTGTAGTGTTATTAATGTTATTTCATTATTATTTACTATATCAATCATTATTTACTAGAATTATTATCATTATTACTGCAATACTGAGTTCATATGAAGGCAAGGAAAGATGGTACTGTACTGTAATTTTTTTTTCTCCTGCTTTACCTATTTTTAAATAAAACCAGTAGTTTGGTCCAGGGCCTTTCCAATAACTTGATGCTCATCTAGGTTATCTGTATTTCCTGGAAAAGCATAAAACTTTGTATACTTTAAATATGCAATTCGGACCCACAATATGTATGTTTATGGGCTGCAAACTGCACCACAGATTGCAGATTTGCATATTGTAAACTTGTAAACATATCGGGTAATTTACGATTAGTCAGTTTATTAGAAGATATCTACAGTATTCAAAAACAACAAAGACAGCAGCACTTTCCATAGTTATTTGTGATTTAATGTGATTTCCATTTCCTTACTTTACGTACTTTTCCTGTCTCTATACAGTATTTGTCAGAAGACAATATCTTTAAATAAATCAGCACAAGTGACATGGTAAGTCCTCAAAAATCATACAACCTTTGCTTAAAGGCAGTTCAATTATGTGAGAAAACCTCAACCTTGATAACATTGGTGTTATGGGCTGGGAGACTCGTTGGGGGTTTGTATGTCAGCCACATGCTATGTTATTATGGCACATATATGCTGAGCCAACCACTGCATATTAACAGAGATTTATTTTGAGGGTCAATTGGTGGGCTAACAAGTCTTCCATACTATGCCAAAACACAAATTCCTCATTAAAGTAACATTTAAGGTCGTCTGTTTCCTGGCACAGTTTAATTGGAGGATTGATTGATTGATGGATATTAGGCGCCGCAACATCGAGGTCCTATAGCGCCAGAAAAAGGTGATAGAGAGGGGTGACAGCAAACAGGAAGGAAATAAAAAGAAAAAAGGGTTTAATTGGAGGAATCACAGACCTTCCAATTATCAATAAGATAATCCTCCGTTAAAGAAGAATAACATCTTTGTTTGAGAATCAGATGGCCGCTTCTGAAATCCACCTCAAAGAGTACATACTCTAGTGGACTAATGAAATTGGCAGACGACCTTGCATCGTAGTGGTTTCGCATAATGTGGATCTGGATTGCATATATATAAAGAAGAGATATACTGTATATCAGTTCATGATGAAGTATCTGCAGTGTTTAGGGTGCAGCAATTTTTAAAGTTAGAAAAAAATCATCAAAGGCCCCTAGGATCTGCTATTGATATTGTGCAATAAATGTGAATGACATGAAACAATAATTATAACCAAAAACTACACTCTCAAATTCCTACATAGGCTAAAATAAGTTAATCTTCTTTTGCCATAAAGAAAATACTATACTGTATTACTAAAAAATATTGGTAACTACTGTATGTATTCAAATTTGATCTCTTGTCATGTCATTATGATGAACCCTGCTTAGTGTTTGGTAAAGAAATAATCAAGGTGCAATTTACCCTGTTGATGACATATGGAGGCATTTAATGGTGCTTCTACGTGGAATATAACTTTAGCAACAATTTCTGGTCTCTAAAAGGTTTCACCTCTCCACACCTTATAGTCAAAATGATCAACAAACATTCCAGTATACTCTATTACTGTGTGTATATATAAACCATAAATATGCATAGAGTAAAGGAACCTAACTTTAAGAACAGATGAATATATGTTATGGCAAGAATAACATCATAGGCCTAAGTCTAATTTACAAAAAATGACTTCGTTGATGCATGTGACATGAATGAAAAGGAAAACTTAATTCTCCTTTACTAAATATTATTCTTACTTTCGAGGTAAGGCAGTATATGTTCTTTTAATGGTATCTGACATGCCTCAAAGAGATGCAATGGAAATATCTTGCTCTCTGATACAAGTACAGTATATCTTTCGAACTCTCTGGGTAATAGTATAATATATATTATGTATATGCTTATGTACAACTCTACATGTTATTAAAAAGGTTTGCTTGCACCTCCTACCATAAAAAACGGCAGGACTACGTCAAAAACACTTGTTGCATTGACTATAGTTTAGAGGCTTTCGTCGAGTTGCTATAGAAGTCATCACTAAAATCTATACATTATCACCCTCAGTCATTCCGTTGCATAAGACATGGCCACTCAACTACAAATAGATAATATATATGAGGATTATCAGGATACTTTTTCTAAACTATGGTCCACTGAAAGTTACAGGATGAAAAACTTTTACTTTCTTGTATCTTGTACATTCTATCAATGATATAAGTTTATTCCTAATATTATAATAAATTTTTGATAATATGGAGGAACCATTGATGTATGATGGAAAAAAGTGTCTTTGCTCTAAAACCCAAAAGGACCATAGTGTTAGCTGGGGGGTGGGATATATTACTCTGTCTATGCTCTGAGTGGAATACATGTCACATGCAACAAAATGCCGAGTTCTTATGAAGCCCTTTTGGAAGACTTTAGCTGGTTAATTGTCTATCCACTGTCAGCAAAATTTACACTTAAAAGTCTACACAATCTGCAGAGACTGCAGCAATGACTACACACAAAATCAAAACAAGCTTTAATTTCCTACTGCACTGTTACTATCCAGAAAATATTACAGGCTTCAAGCTGAAGAAAATACATCATGATTAAAAAAGAATAGAAACCAATGTCCCAAGATAACAACTGACTTGCAGTGAACAGCAACATGCCAACATAAGTCTCCTTCAGAGATTATATACATATGAACAGAGTTTGATTCTGTCACTATAATTACGAAATATGGAGGGAAAACTTGGAATATTTACGTCTAGAGGCTCACTGGGCATACACGCCATCATATGTACTGTATATATATATATATATATATATATATATATATATATATATATATATATATATATATATATATATATATATATATATATATATATATATATATATATATATATATACATTTATTTATTTATTTATATAATTTGTATCATGCATTATTGCAAGGAAAACTTTCATTAGCAAAACATTAATTTGGGTAGAAATCTCAAGTAAATGTGGGAGGTGGAAGTTTCAAGGAAATACATAGGAAGGTTTGATTATGGTGTGTATACAAGGTAGGAAGGAGGTACATACTGAATAAAAAAAAAAAAAAAAAGGAAATTCACTGTAAATCCATTGTATGGCATTCGTAGAATCATATGTATGTGTAACTGCTTTAGGTTTGCAATATTTAATAAAGGTATGGTACCAGCTTTTACAAGGGATAAAATTAAGCAGTAGAATGCTTACAATATACTCTAGATTTACCAACACTTGGACCTACGAATGACTTAAGTGATTTTTGAAGACTGATGAAAACACACCTCACCTAGGCCTAACATGCTTAATATAGTTTTCAGGATAATATCATCATTCAACACTAGTCAAGAATATTCAGAACATACTGTATTCAATTTTGCCACTTTTGAAACAGAGTGGATACATACGAGAATGGAATATATACTATGAAAATGTATTATTTTTCCTATCAATACTTACACTAGCTATTATATAATAATAGCACTTATTCACTTAAAATATAGAAACACAAGATTCAAAATTCAAATTATTGAACAACTCATGCTACTGGATATGTACATGATATTAAAATTGGATAGTCTCACAAAGAGCAGATATATATACATGTGTGCCTAAAATATGTAAAAACATTATTAATGCCTATATCTAAATCTATAGGTCAACAAAATTTGAAAAATTCAACAATCTCAACACAAACAACTGTAACCACTTCAAGTGTTGGCTAATCGCTTTCCATTATATATTATGCTAAGAGCTGCCTATATTTCAATGAAAAACAAGAATCACAACAATGTTCCATCTATTCTATGTAGCACTGTACTGTAGTCTCATTACTTATATAATACACAGACATACCAAATTTCACAAACAAATGTACCATCCAGTAAACTGTGCAATTGTTTACAGTATATCAATGTACTGTATAATAACATCATCTTTATGGAAAACATCATATGGGAAGTGTTCTTATTGACAAAATTTCTGTTAGTGTATTGAAGAATATACTTTCAACTCTCCAAAATATTACTCATATTCTTTTGCTAATTTAAATAACAATTTCAGTCCTATACAAACTAAGGTTATAATCCCCAAGTACATAGTTAACTAGGTCAGTAAGCCTAACCCATGTTCCTACTTACTGGGTATCAAAAGTTTGTTACTACTGTACCGTACTCAAATACCATGTGCACCAGCTCAAAAAAACCCTGCTCCTCTTAGAGCTGAATAATTGATGGACGTTTATAATTAACCTGTCAAATAGTGAAGAGGTGTAGCTCATAAGTCAAGTCAGTGTGGAAAAACTAAATTACAGTTGACCCCCGTAATTCACGGGTTAGCCATTTGTTGATGTGCATATTCATAGATTTTATTAGGGAAGCCATTCATGGTTACTTTGCATTATATATGTTGATTTTTTGTGAAAAACTCCTATAAAAATTCCTATATGTATGTCCTAAAATATTTGGATTTATGTGCAGATTTTTAGTAAGTACTTGTAGTTCTGCATAACTGTTCCTTAAATGCATTTATTGGTCTAATGGTTGGTTTGTAAGTACAGTAATGGGAACAGTACAAATAGTGGTTTTGAGGGGTGTGTTTGCTGTTTATGGATTTTTGCAATTCACAAGGGAGGGGGTTAACACATAACCCCATGAATTGTGGGGTCAACTGTATAGCATAGCATAGCATAGTACAGTATATTGTCGAGGAGTAATACCACTGAGTTAGAATCCTTTTTGTGACAGTTCCATAAGCTTGTCTTCGATTTTTTCTAGTAGAGGTGATGAAACAGCAGGCAAATTGGAAGAATTTTCAAATAACAGGCTCTGCTAGCTTTTCCAACCAAAGAATGGGATGACTGTGGTAAAAGCTGGATGTTGAGGCTGCGGGGCTCCGGCAACCACCACCTGCAAGCCACCAGAGCGATCACAGACCTCTCCCTCTGTAAGAATTAATATACTATTAGTGACATAATTTACAGTGAAGTCTTGTTACAGGGAGAAATGATGATGTTAACAAAAGTGAATGTTAGTACAGTACAGTTTATTTACAATTACCTTGTTTCATGTGATAATACATGAAGGTAATCATAATCTTAAGCCACTGGTATCTTCAAAATTTCTACATGAAAACTCAAGAAGTGTGCTGAAGGATCCAAGTGAGAAATGGGGTTTGCGTGTGAAAATTTGCAGCTTGCTTATCTGAGCAAAGGGTTGTCAGGCACTAATAAATTTAGCAACATCCTACTTTACAGAGGACAGAAAAGTGGAAGACTGTATTAACAGGAAGATCAAGTAAGTTTCAAGGTAGGAGAAGATTAACACATTAAACACAGGGAAATCAAGAAATTAAAATAACACAGTAGTATAAAAAATATGTAAATTATAATTAAAAGTGACGTGGCGGAGGAAACCCACCGCGACAGCGCACTGGTACCTCACCTAACACAGTCTCATTTTCTCTCTTTATTTCGTTACCATAGATAAAGTTGTCTTAGCTTTGTAGGAGAAAGAAGATGGGGGGGGGTAGTGTGAGCTGGAGACCCACCCTGGAGCACAGCACTGGAGGGAAGAAAAACACGGGTTAGAGAATTTCAAGACAGTCAACACAAGTGACAGTGATGTTCTGGTCCACAAACATTTCTTCCCTCATGACACACACACACACATACTTACACACATACTGGCCCAGGTACAGCTGACAGTATAAATTGACTTCATAATGATATAGCACAAGCCAAGCCAAATGATCTACCAAAGGTATTCAGAGTTTAAATCCCTTAAAGCTTTGCAATTACTATAACAGTTTTGTATATTAAACAGTACTCATAAACGTCCATCGATTCTTCCCTAAATGGAGTCAGAGCACCACTTGACTGACATGATCCATGTAAGCTACAAGAAAACTGATACTGACAGGTGTACCATACAAGAAAACAATCAACATATACATAGGCAAGATATACAACACTGAACATCAATGACTGAAACCAGGAAAGAGAAAATCTGGTTGTCAATTTATGGTCAGTCAGCTAAGGCCTAAGGCTACTTTGATGGCTGTAGATGCAAAAGAAACAAATACTGCAATTGCTTTAAGGAAAAAGTGAATTTTAAAACATAAAAAAAGAATTGAGTAGCTCTAAAATAATACTCAATTTTATATTACTGTATACTTCCTAATAAAATATAAAACAAACTGGAGAAAGAATGGCAACTGGCCACTATCTCGGGGATTTGGATATCTGGATATAGATACACAGCACACTATAAGGTATAGATAGAAGGGCAATACAGTATTCTTATTTTCACCTGTCGTAAAGGCACAACTTCCCACAGAATACAATAACAATTATGCAATAATTTAATAACAATCATCACAGTACAGTACTTCATCACAGTGACACGGTACATATTTAAATATGCTAATATTTATCTAATTTGGCTGTTTCAGGGACACCAGTTTTGGAATATTGTACAGAACTGGATAATTCCAAGAAACTGATGATGACCAACGGGAGTCCCATTTTTCTCATCGTTGTTACAGTACATGTAGTGTATAATGGTGTTATATCTGCTGTGTACTGTATATTGGATATAGCTTTTTAGAGGCTTAGCTTATTTTTACTATATGATGCTTGTAGCAAATCAATGGGTAAGTAAACTTTGTATCAAATGGTTATAATACTGTACTGTAAAGTTTTACACCTTGTTTAATGAATGCAAATAAAATCTTGAAAATCACTTTGGTTCATTCAAATTTGTCTCATAATCTTGATGAATTATCAGTTGAAAGACATTTTGTTTCCCTATAACTACTGTATTGTATTTCTCCTATACATTATAGGCCTACTGTTCTGAATTACAGACATTATTTATTGCAACAAATGTTTTAAATTATTTCAAGTCTTAAAAACTATTTCAGTAAAGTGCAAAATGAGGTACTGTACCTGTAACAGGTATTGATGATGACAATATCCAAAATAAAAAGATACAGCAGTAAAAATTCCTAACAACACTGAGCATGAAAACACCTTCCCTGTCTGGTGTAATAGCAGTCATCACTCAAGTAACCATGACACTGAAATAAACAGTTGAAAATCTTCACATTAATAACCAAAACAAGTACAATACTGTACTGTACATACCAATCTGTTTAGTGAAAATAGATCATCTAATTATTCAATATGCTTGTATGAATACATACTACTATACTGTACACTGTTTTTAATAATGATACTGTAATAATAATACTGTAATAGTAATAATAATAATAATAATAATAATAATAATAATAATAATAATAATAGATAATAATAATAATAGATAATAATAATAGATAATAATAATGATAATAATAATAATGATAAGTAATAATATAATAACACAAATAAAAACATGGAATGATCTGCTATCCTCTGTATTTTCTCTGTCTAAAATCTTCCTATCTGCAAGAGGCTTGTGAATTGGCATTCATTGGGTGCAGACTAGGGATTCATTTTTCAATTTTCCAGGCACAGTCAAGAGAGGGTAATTTTGCCCTAGATGTTGCCTTACCCTAAAAATAAAAACTAATAAAGCATTCATGATAATAAGGAAAACAAAATCTATCGATGCATCTATCTACAGCTCTGAGTCCTCACTCCCTCCAGGAACTACCCATAAGAGAGTGGCTAGGCAGTAGAGTCTCCAGTTCTCCCAATTCCAGCATCCCCTCCCTGCTTAGTCAAGCCCTCCTCTACCACTTATATTTCTCTCCATCCTATTTACCTACCTAACTGGTGGACTGCCTCTCATTCCAGGTCCCATCACCTCATTCCCATACACCTTCTTTGAGCTCCCTTAAGGATCTTATATATAAGAACATTCACCTTTAGTTTTCTACTCTTACAGACACCCTAAAACTCATCCACTACCCTATGAAACTCATTCTCATTCTCTGCCAGCAATACAATTTCATTTGCAAAAAACTTGCCAACAAAAATAAGTAAAATAACTGGAGAGCTTGGGTTAAAAGGAGTTGAGTTTGCTGGGAAACATGAGTCAAAGATTGTGGCCCGTTTCCATTTCTGCTCCAATATCGATAAAATAAGCTTATATTTTCTCCAAGTATAGTATTTTTGAGCAGAAACTAAAACAACTAAAAGATAAAACAAATAAGTAACAAAAATAATAACCATCAGCATACCTGAGGCCTATTTAAGTATGTCACAGATATAACAACACCAATACACTGACAAACCGTGATGGACGGGTCACAGGACATTAAGGAAAAATAGATCATCAGTTATTTGTTCAACATAGTTTTAAAAAAAATATTATGCTCACTGGCATCCCACGCAGGCTAAAATTTGCTGAAATAAAGTTGGTGGAATTATGGTGAGGATTGTTAAATTGTGTATGCTTTTTTTCACATGCAGACATAACAGGTGAAAGAAGTTAAAAGTAATGTATATTGGTGTATATGACCCTAGTTCCATACAATAATATACTGTATAATGCAAATTGTAAATATAGCTAAAACATTAGAAAGAGACCATTTACTACTGTGCTAAAATTATCCTCCACCAATTCATGGGTAGGCAAGTAACGTGTATTGAAATTGAACCATAAATGCTTAATTTTTTGTTTGTGGGAGGATGACAGGGGCAGGATTAAGGGTAGGGAGAATGAAGGGGGAAATGGGTTAAGGTGACAGGCAGGGATAAGCCCATATTTACAGTACCATAGATAAAAAAAGAATGGCAGGACAAGGTCAGAGGTAAAGGTGCGGGACAGGAGAAAGGAAGGAATGGGCAAGAACTGAGGTAAGGGTAAGAAGAAATGTAGAAAAAGTAGGAAAGGAGTAGATGAAAGGGTAGGGGCCCAGGACGAAGGAACAGTAGGAAAAATGGGTTGAGGAGGTGGCTGAGACAGTGTGGGTTAAGGGCTGCAGCAGGAAAAGTGGAAAAGTGATGGAACAAGGACAAGAATAAGAGCCAAGGTGAAGGGAAAAAGTATGATATGACAGAGAAGAAATGGTTGGGGAGAGAAGAAGTGCTCAGAATTAATGAGGAGTAGGGTATTTGGGAAAGGGGAAGGGCGGAGTGTAGGAGAAAGAAAAGAGAAAGTAAAGGGGAGAAGAAAGGTACTGGGGAGGAGAGATGGGTAAGGGGATAGAGGAGAGATAAGGAAGAAGGGAAGGGGCAGGGGGTGAAGTTGGGACTGAGACACACATATAGAGGAGAGAAGAAACTGGGGATGAAAAATGGGGTAAGGAAAGAGTGAAAGACCTGGGGAGGAAAGCAAGGGCACAGAAGTGAAGAAATGAGAGAGAAGAAAGGGCAAGGCAAGGCAGGGGAAGAGAAATGGGTAAGGGAGAATATGAGCAGGTGATAGGGACTAGGCAAAGGAAAGCAAGGTAATCTAGCAATACTGTACAGTCCTCATCTTTGTTAATATAAAAAAAAAAAAAAAAAAAAAAAGTATGACATTGTGAAAAAGAGGAAGATGACTAATGATGAAAACCCAAGTTCCAGCTACAGTACAGTTTCTGACACTTTGTAGTAAAGAGGTGTGATCTTTGAAGTCACCATAGAGCTTCTACCTAATTACTTGATATACTGTAATCTGAATAGTGTCCGGACATCTATGCAAATGATCTTTCTCTATGTACTGTACTAGCAAATGGGAATTTCTTTTGTTACCCTTCAGATCATCAATTCAATCAAACATATCAAGGCCACTTGTATGAGTACCGGTAGTACAATATCCTAGGTTATCTCCTACTAGGTACAACCTGGTTCATTAATTTATAGATTTTTCATAGTTAATGAATTTAGTTAACCCAAGAGTTATAGGATACATTTTAATCTTCCAGCTTCTAGTACAGTATATTTTAGGTTCTCTCTTCCCCTGATATCCAAAAACACTTTAAAAAATTTCGTCCACAGTACTGAGCTTGAAACCCGTGTCATACCATAACTTTCCATTTTTCTCATATTAAGGAGAGTTTCTAGCAATAACTGAAAGTTAATACAGTCAGCATTTCTGTTAATGTATAACTATCATGTACTGTACTGTAATACATCCTGTACCTATAACTCTCCTAAAAAAGAAAAAGAAAGAACACCATAATGTAAACTAAATATTTGGCAATCCTGTTGTGAGTCGAACCCTGTTTGGTAACCCCATTGTCAGTCTAACCAAGTACTTTCGAGAATGATTATCATAATGTTATAATTTTTGCCACCATTTTAAGTGTCTAGTATTGCATACATAATGTTGCTCTCTGGGTGCAAGATTAGAGGGCTAATGAAGTTGCCAAAGAGTATATCACTTCTATATTGTACAGGCATTTCTGTACAGTCGCAGACATATGATGCATCTGCTCTCTTGTAATTAATGACTTAAAATTGAATGTATATGGTTGTGTTCATACATAATTACAGTACTTTTATTGTGCATATGTCTGAAGTGTATTCATACATCATTATTTTTTTTGGAAATATAAGTTGCTCAGGGCACTGAAGGTCATCCCAATGAAAGAATTCCACTCTTGAAGAGGTATGAAAGTACTGTATATAAACTGAAGACCATTTCAAAATCATTACTTATGTCAATACATCTTCAAGAAACTTTTTTATAATCAGAGCTTCCAGACAGGTGGTCTTGTCAGCGACTGTATTAGGTCAAGTGTCAGTGGGGTGAGTAACATACAGGATGCATGTGTAAAAGGGAGCAAACACAACACCACATCACATCACACAACATCCCAAAATACCGTCTCATAACACCGGCAAGAGAGCAGCTGTCATGAGGTAGCTCCAGGGTATGTTTTCAGCAATACAGAAAACAAGAGGTGGTAGTTTTATAATCATTCTTATAAACATTCAGGAAAAGCAAAACTGAAGTGAAATAACAACTCCCTATATTCATATTCGAGGGGTCATTCTTGGATTTCTTATTAGTGCAGGTACAGTACCATACTCCGAATGCTTAAATCATTTGCTTCTAGTGTATTCCTTTTCATATTCCATTAGTTGTTTTTGTTTTTGGAAAACTAGATAAACTATTAAATGCAAGTATAACTGATGAGCATAATATTATCACCTTCCAGAGATGTCCAAGTGCTACACGAATCCCTGTGTATTGTTTATGAACAATTTTTTTGTTTTTTTGTCCATACTGCAGGTTCTGAAGCTGAAAGCCTTTTGACAGCTTTAAAAGGTGATGCCAAATGATAGATAATGTAGTAAGTATAATAAGTAACATGCTATTGATATGAAGCTTTTGTAAGTTGGATAAATATTATTAAAAACTGGAAAAAAATGCATGCATAATTGCAGTTCAATGGAGGTAAGAAAAAATCACTGGTGTGAAAACCATAAAAAATGTAGAAAAATGTGAATAGTGTTGGAAAATATGCTGGATTGAAATGCAAAATACAGACCGATACCTCTTGGGGAAAATGGCCGTGACAGGGGATGTACACTGAGAGAAAGGAGGAGAGGTAGTAAAAAAGAGGAGAATGAGACTCAGGGAGAAGTAGGATAGGAAAGAGAGTGGCTGAGAAGAGAAAAAAGAAGAGGAGAGATTATGGAGATAGAAATATAGATGAGAAAAAGAGATGAAGACAGGTGAGGGACAAGGAGGGTTATAGGAGAAAAAGGCAGTTAAATATTGAAATATCAGTAAAAGTGAGAAAGAAAGAATTAAGACAATTGAATGAGGAAAAAGAGAAGATCTGAGGGTAACTAATATAATAAAGAAGAATTATATTTGCAGAGAGAAAGAGAGAATGTGTGTGCATATCTGTACAGTATACCATATTGTATTACGGTACTGTAGTTAGTATAGGTGCATATGTAAGTGACTGTAAATTATGTAGTGCATATATCTGACTGTGATGCATATATAGTATATATAGTATTCATGTACAGCTACCATCAGGTGTATGTAACCATCCTCTCCCAGTCAAACCCAAGTTGTGGTGCCATCACTAGCTTGGATACAAGGATGAAGCATAACAACACTCATCAACCTGAGTCAAATTGCTAAAGTGTGCATTAGCCACACTGCTAACAAACCTATATACACACACTCTTGCTGAATTGACTCAGGATGATTATGGTGGTATTATTAAACTACAATACTTCTTCAAGGAACAATTATCTTCATAGATCAATTCCTATTATTTTGCAAGGCGAATTTTGCGGCGAATGCTTTTCCTCGAAGATGAAATTTTAATAATATGATATTGAGTGTTATCCCTGCTTCAACCCTTGTATCCATGGTTGCATTGGTTCCACATGTAGGGGTTGGCTGAGAGAGGGTGAATACAAATATCTGGCTGCAGCTATGTAGTTACTAACCAAGTTGGTATGTACAGTACAGTACCTTGGTAGGACACATCAGAACTTTAACTTGTCTGACAGAAACAGACTTAACTCCATGCATGGATGAATTTCCATGTCAGAGTATTTAACTTCAGCAAAGTCTGGATACACACTCCTGGACTGCAACTACAACATTCATACTGTATTTAGAATATATTTGTGTGTGTGTGTATACTTGCTTGTGTGAATATACTAAGATCTAATAAGACTCACACACTCCACCAGGGTAGGGAGAAAAGGTGACTGGTGGGAGGGAGGGAAAGGAGTGAGATACTCAGCTTCTCCCTCATCTCCTTCATTCCTGGAAAATAAATAGATTTAGTCCAGATTATCAGTTATCTGAAACAAAAAGTAAAATATTTACATCATAGTGCCAAGTAATGGAGGTTATCTTTGTCATATTCAAAAGGTGCTTTAGTTACCATAGTAGACTACTTTTCTTTCTGTGATTATATGTGAACCTTCCTAGTGTTGGTCGCAGATGCTGGTTAATGTGGCAGACAAATAGTATTCTTTTAACCTAAATCAATTTGGAATACAAAATGCTTAGTTTACAGAACATGTGAATGATTGTGAAGCACCTCAAAAAGCACCTCAAAATATTAATTGATATGATTGAGTTGACGTATTGTGTTGTATGATTATATTTTGATGTGATACTGATTTATTTGCGCAATGGAAGGAAAGTGTCGGTGGTTATTTTGATTATGGCTGTACCTGGTGTACCAATAGTGTATACACTCGAATGAACCAATACACAGAAGCGGATATACTCGTCTGTATAGAAAGAGGCATGAAAACACGAATACACATACGAAAAAAAAAAAGGTGTGTACATGCAGCCGTCGATGAATAGAAAACCACACACGTGCACGCAAAAGAATATATATGTGTGCTAAAATTCTTTCCTATTCACCAAAAAATATAACTGATAAGCTTGAATGTATACAGAACACACATACACACACACACACACACACACACACACACACACACAGAAGGGGGGGGGGGGAGGGGATGAAGAGGCAGCAATATATCCTTCAGTAAACACTAACCTTTTTCTCCCCCCTCTCACTCACTCTTACTCTCTCTCACACACATATTATATACTCACTATTTTCCCTGCTGTATACTCTTTTCCCTTCTTGTCCGTCTCCCTTCCCGTCTTTTCCACTCCTCATATTTCATTCTATCTTTTTTCATTAATTTCTTTTTCATATCAACGTCTCTATACTATCTCTCTTTACTTTCTTCTCTTTCTTTCCTCTCTGCCAAACGTCCTGTACCTGCGCTCTATTACTCGTTCACTCACTCTCACTCTCACTCTCACTCTCTGACCAATAAGACCCTCATTATTATTTAAGGTGTTTTCACTCTCATTCTATAAATCCTTGTTCATACAGCTTGCCAACTGTTGTTTATAAATAATGAGGTACTGTAGGTTATTATGGAAATGTTGTGCAGGCCGAGACTACACCTAGAACTGCCATTAGCAGCATCTGGGTTGTGTAAACTCCTGTTAATATGTCGTGCACGCTCGTTCTCTCCTCATCCATTCTCATTCCATCCCTTCCGCGCCCCTGGTCATCAGTCATGATGTACGATATCCTGCCAGGTTACTGCAGTGTTCACCTAAGTGAGGAAATGTAAAGTTATTGGCCGGTGTGACAGGACTATGACCAATTCAATCAAGAGATGATGGTGCCGCCAGATGTTACCCACACAGAAGGTGGTAGATGCTACCAGTAGTAATCCAACGGGATGCAAGACAGCACTGAAGGCGTAAACACCACCAAATACTACTGTGGAGTGTAGTCGTGTATCAGTGTATGTAGGCCTAAATAGCAAGTCACTTAGTGACCTATGGGTACCTACAAGAAACGAAACCTAGGGAAAATCAGTCTCCATACAATTTTTAGTTTTAAGGGTCAGTGACCTCAATATCTGATCCTTCGCCAAGAAAAAAGACAGTTGCAATACTTGTAAAGTCTAACGGCAAGCCTCTTCAGGTTCTCTAGCACCTTTGATGTCCTCCCCACCAACCCAGTTAACACTTGGGATCTCCAGGGTTTTCTCGTGATCACCAGCCCTCCTCAGGAGCTAGTCTCTCATACTCCAATCACATCCTACATATATTTTACTCAACCCACTCATATCCCCACTCACACCACTTAAATCTTACTCATACTATTCACATTCCACTCATTTCACTCACCCCATTCATACCTACCTTAATTACAGTTCATACCATTCCATATCAATCTCAACCCACTCTTCCAACCCATCAGTCAACCACCCACTCATGTCCCACTCACTCGATTTAGCTTCCAACCTATACATACATACCCACTCATGTCTCACTTACCTCACACACAATCCCTATACACTCACACCACCACTCACTTCCCACTCAACTCACTCATCTCGTCCACCTCCCACTCAACCCAGCTAACCCATGCAACACTCCTCCTACCCACACACTCACTTCCCACTCGTCCCACTCACATCCCTCTCTGGCGACACAGGGCACCTCCACCAGCATTGCGGGGATAGTTATTGATTTTGCCTCTCTCTCTCTCTCTCTCTCTCTCTCTCTCTCTCTCTCTCTCTCTGTTCTAAACTCACCATTCACTCTCTACATCTATACTGTATTATTAATCTATATACCTATTTTCTATCTATCTGTCTCTTTCTCTCTGTCCTTTCTTCTCCCTGTCCCTATCCCTTCTTATCTCTCTCTCTCTCTCTCTCTCTCTCTCTCTCTCTCTCTCTCTCTCTCTCTCTCTCTCTCTCTCTCTCTCTCTCTCTCTCTCTAATATCAACGTGACCTCCCATCTTTCTCTCCTTTCCTCCCTGTGTTATTACTTTCCTCTTCTCTACTCTCAGTGATTTCCCACAAGAATCTGTTTCGTTTTATCTCAGTGTTCTTCCTCTCCTTCCCTCACTGCCAGGATCTTCTCTATTGTAACGATATCTGTTCATTTTCTCTCAAGATTATCTCACTTTATTAGGATTCTCTCTCTCTGTCTGTCTGTCTGTCTGTCTCTCTCTCTCTCTCTCTCTCTCTCTCTCTCTCTCTCTCTCTCTCTCTCTCTCTCTCTCTCTCTCTCTCTCTCTCTCTCTCTCTCTCTCTCTCTCTCTCTCTCTCTCTCTCTCTCTCTCTCTCTTCTCCAACATCCTTATAAATTATCTCCCTTTCCCTACTGTATACCCGAACTACTACTTCCCTACCTTTCTTATTAGTCCTCCCCATTTTATTACCTTCTCCCTTTTCTTCCCTCGCCTCCCCTTTTCTCTACGTTCTCCCCTTTCCTCCTCCTCCTCCTCCTCCTCCTCCTCCTCCTCCTCCTCCTCCTCCTACTACTACTACTACTACTACTACTACTACTACTACTACTCCTTCTCCTCCTCCTCCTTCTCCTCCTCCTCCTCCTCCTCCTCCTCCTCCTCCTCCTACTACTACTACTACTACTACTACTACTCCTTCTCCTCCTCCTCCTTCTCCTCCTCCTCCTTCTCTACATCCATCTCTCTTGCTCCGTCCCGTATTTCTCTGACCCTAACTAAACCCTCTCTTGTCTCGTCTCTGGTCTGACTGTCTTCTCCATCCATGCACCTGTTCCTCGTTATATCCTTCTGTTTCTCTCCTTCACCTGATGCTGCTTCCTCTCCAATGTCTCCATCTCGTTCTCATGCCATTTCTGTCATTTCTCTTCTCTCTCTCCCCCTTTTCCTTGCTTGATTTCTTCACCCCCGACCTTATCACCCCACTCCTTCATTCTCCCTCATATATATCTCTTTCTCCACTTCTTTAAACCCCTTCCCATTCCATTTCCTTTTCACCACCTACCCTCCCTCTCCTTCTCCACATTTTTTACCCCCACTTTCTCCACCACCATTCTTTTCATTCCCTAACCTCCCTTCCCCACCACCATTCACCCCCTTCTCATTCCATCTCCTTTTCACCACCTACCCTTCCTCTTTCCCCACCACCATTCACCCCCTCCCCATTCCATCTCTTTTTCACGTGGTTATGGTTCTCCTCGTCATCACAACACAGTCATTACCCCCGTGTGTCTCTTATTGAGTGCTTACCTCAAAACTGCATGACTTTTCCTTTTTCTCTTCCTCCTCCTTTTTATCCTCCTTGCATTTATTCTTCTCCTTCTTGCTCCAGTCCCTTGCTCTCTCTCTCTCTCTCTCTCTCTCTCTCTCTCTCTCTCTCTCTCTCTCTCACACACACAGTCCTTAATCTCATCACACTTTCCTCGTTCATCTCTAATTCCCATTCTCTCACTCTCATTTCCTCACCACTTTTATGTTACCGCCTCTTCTGTCTTTCCTCTCCTATTTTTCTCTCACACACAATCTTCCATCCTCCATTCTTCCCTTCTTAGCTCTACGTTCCTCTCTAACTTTTCTCACACACACACACACACACACACACACACTTCCATTCTCTCCTCTTTCCTTCCCTATAATCCTTTGATCTTTGCTTGTACGATTCAGCACTCATAATCGTATATTATATAATAAGCTTACATATATTTTTAATCTACTACAGCGGGCACAGATGCATAATAACAGTACCCACAGATGTCGCTACGTGTTGTGTCTTACATATACTGTATACCAAACCACTACCTGTGACCTGACTCCCATGACACGGTCGAAGAACTGCAAGGAGGCGCCTGTGATTCCTCCAAACCGTAATACAATACAGTATAGATATGTCTGGTACATACACCCGAGCTCGTAAATTCGCGACCACGTTCTAAGATGTTTATGACACCATTTGAGCTGGTAACATATATTGGGGGAGGAATCAGAGTAGGTGGAACATAGTAAAGGGACATGATAAAATCTTTCACCTACAATGACACCTTCCCCACACAGTGTTACCAGCTCAGATGACATAAACATTTGGGGACGTGGTCGTGAATCTACGAGCTCGGCTGTACATGTGTTGTGTAAATCTCTTTTTTTATTTTCCTGGCATGGTTTGGAGGAATCATAAACCTGTTGTCTTTTACGCGAGTCTTGCCAAAATATACAAATAAATAAAAGATAATAATTATATTGCATAATGGGAGGGCAACAACATACTTATTAAGGGGGAAGTACGGTGTTGGAAATTGTGGAGCAAATGATTCCTCCAATGTATTCCAAGCAACAGTCCACCATTGTTTTTGTGCACATGGCTGGACGTGTTTCATGGCCTACATTGGAGGAATCAAGACGCTCCAATGTACCAAAAAAATAAACAAGAGAGGGGACAGCAACTTACCTTATAGATGTATGGAGCGTTTGTTGTGGTCAGCGAGATGTTTGTTGTGGTCAGCGAGATGTTTCTTGTGGTCAGCGAGTTGTTTGTTGTGGTCAGCGAGTGGTTTGTTGTGGTCAGCGAGTTAGTGCATAGTCCAACCCAACCCAGTCTAGCTATTCTCTCTCTCTCTCTCTACATGATTTCCAGCGGTTGGTTGGTTGGTTGGTTGGTTGATTGGTTGGTTGGTTGATTGGTTGGTTGGTTGGTTGGTTGATTGGTTGGTTGATTGGTTGGTTGGTTGGTTGATTGGTTGGTTGAGGATTGTTGTGGTTAGTTGATTGGAGACATATTGACTGTGGTTGGTTGATTGGAGACTGGTATTGATTGTGGTTGATTGGATGCGCGTGTTAGTTAATTGATTTGAGACTATTAATGGTTGATGGCTGGTAGGAGACGTGATTGTGGTTGATTGACAGGCGATGAATTGTTGTTGATTGGAGACTGCTTGTAGATTTGGACTGGTGGCGATTGTGGTTGATTGGAGGCTGATAATGAATTGTGGTTGATTGGAGACTGGTAAAATATTGTGATTGACTGGATACACTGGTTAATTGGTGATTGGTGGTGATTGGTAGTGGTGGTGAATTTGGTCTCGTATTGATTGATTGGAGACTGGTGGTGGTTTGTGGTTTACCGGCGTGTGATTGTAGATTGTGGTGGTTGATTGGAGATTGGTGATACTTGTGGTAGATTGGAGACTCATGGTGATAATCATCTTGAACTGGACACGAGTTGATTGGTGGTTGATTTTGGTTGATTAGAGACGTGATTGTGGTAGATTGGTTGTGGATATTTTGTTTTAATTAGAGATTGGTAGGAGATTGTGATTTATTAGAGGTGATAGATATAGTTAGTTGGTCGGTGCTTGCAATAACTATAAACACCGACTGACTGAGTGATTGGAGACAGATAATTGTTGGTGGTTGTGGTTGCAATGACGGGTTGGTCTTGTTGGTGTTGTGGTTGGTAGTTGTTGCAATGACGGATGTTGATTGCAGACAGATAGTTCATTGGTGGTTGAGTAATGCAACAAACACTACTCATTGCAGAAGATAACTTATTGCAGACTTGGAAAAGATGCAAGATAGTAGTAGTAGTAGTCGTAAAAATCTCTCGTCGCCATTATAAAGCCTCATATTATCTATCTGTCTATACCAAGGTTAGAACAGCAACTCTATCTGTCTATACCAAGGTTAGAACAGCAACTCACACTCAGCTTGACCTATTCTCTCATACCGTGGTGACCTTTGCCCCAGTTGGTTGGTTGGTTGGTTGGTTGGTATAGTAGGTCAAAGATCCAACAGCAACAACATCATATCAAGTCCCATGGTATTTTATCTTCCTCTTCTGACCTTTTTAACTAACATCTCCATTTCGTTTCCTTTGACAGCACAGTTAATTTTTTTTTTTTCATGTGTTTCGGGTCAATGGGATTTATTTTTTTTTAAGTTCCGTGTAAATAATTTCGTTAGTTGAACTCCACTTTGGTTTTATATTATTATTTTTTTCCCCGGTGGATGGACGATGGCTCCTCAGTGGTCCTCGTTTAACTAACTGCCATATTGGAAGAATTTTTCTGCTGGTCATTTCCTCCTGTTTGCCTTTCTTGTCTGCCTTTTCTTTCTTGTCTGCCCTTTCATCCCTGTCTGTGATTTCTTCCATGTTTGTCTTTCTTGTCTGCCATTTCTTCCATGTTTGTCTTTCTTGCCTGCCATTTTCTTCCCTGTTTGTCTGCCATTTCTTCCCTGTCTGCCTCTCTGGCCTGCCGTTCACGCCATGCATCCCTCCCTCTCCCGCTTTCATTTCTCCTTCCACTCGGGCACTTTTCCATTTCCTCTGCTTCTATAAACTCACAAAAGTCTCTCGCCATCCTATCAAAAGGACTAGAGATATATTCCTTTCCCCTTTCTCGATATTCAAAGTACTTCCAACTTCTGCATATCCATTTCATGCATGTCGGAGCTCCCAGTTCTTACAGTGACAATTCAGATGCACTATTTTTCCTCCCTTTAACTATTATATATATTATTCATGAAGTTAGTCTCTTCTTCCGGCAATCTATTTCACTCCTACTTAACTCTTGGATTCCATTTGTTCATAATATTTAGTATAATTATCAAAGAAACAACTTATTTAATTTTCAACCAGTTGCTTTTTATATTCTTCGAAACAACTAGACCGTCACAGACAGTACATACACATAGGTAATAATGCTTTCAACTTTTCTGTCATTTTCTCCTTTTCATTTGCATCCCTGACTTTACAGATAATAACATGTGGTTGGCTCCTTTCCAGACCGTTATTTAGACAGTTCTTTCTGTTGGTTTGCGTTGAACTTAGTATTGTCCTTCAGCTTCACAAGTATCACATTTCAGCTGATCGACTTTGTGACTTGTATGCATATTCGTTCGTTTCTCCCTCTATTCTTCTCACACCACGAATGTCCGTCTCAGAGTTTACATATAGGAGACAGTGTATCATTGTATGGTACCATATATTTATACAACTTTTCACTGATTTTTAATATATATTTTTTTTAAATCTTTTTGCGCCCCACACCGAAGCCGCTGCAAATGCCTTCCCTCTTGTGAGTGGACCACAGCGTGAATGCATGAAAGGTAAGAACTATAATGGTCACTACACGGATTGGTGCCGCTTGTACTCCTTTCCCCTTCACCTGGCACGGTTCAAAACCCTAACGAGAGGGCAAACCAGAATAGAGTGATGAGTAAAGGACTACCATAAGGAAAAAAAGAGACAAATAATTTCATTCCTTTTTTTCCAGGAGGGCTTCTGGTAATATTAAATTTTAGGGGTTCGTTCAGAGGATTTGCTTTTAGGCAGCCCTTAGTTTGATGAAAGTTAGTGGTAGTAATAGTTGTGGTTATCTCATAAGACTTGGATTAGTTAGGAAATGCTGTTAAAATCGTTGGCTGGTTGGTTGGTTGGTTGGTTGGTTGGTTGGTATGACTGGGATGCGTGTTAAGCAGCTCAGTTTTTGTTTGTTTTTAATATCAAAGTGTCACTGAATATAATAATGATATAATAAAGAGTTTACCATAGCAGCTCTCACCGTATGTTTCTTATGAATCAGTTTCCTGTGTTATCAACCTCAAGTGTATCCAGACACTCAAAACAAAAAGAGAAAACAACAACAACAACAACAACACAGTCACTCTTTGGGGAAACTGACAAAACCCGGATTGAATGAAACCTAACCAATACATGACTATATGAGGGGGAAAGGGATAATGTGATTGGACGAGACGCCGTTGACGTCACAGTGCAGGAAAGGCTGTGATTGGTCGGTGAGTGTATCTATCTACCTGTTATTTGCCATCCCGGGTGTAATACTGTATATGTGTGTGTGTTCTAGTTTTTTTTTTTTATATACTATCATCTACATAATACTCAAGGGGAGATTCTCTTGTTGGTAAAATTTTTAGGTCTGTGATTCCTCCAAACTATGCCACGAAACACACGACCTTTACGTTCCTCTAATGGGGGATCTGTTTTGTGACACAGTTTGGTGTAATCAGAAGCCCACCAAATTACTCTCAAATGAATCACACGTTAACTAAGGGAGTGAGAAGTGAATAAGGGAGATTCTCATTTTGGTGAACTGGAGCACCACAATTCCTCCAAACTAATCCAGGAAACAGGACCAGATTAACAAAAATAATGGTGACCTGTTGCCTGAAATAGTTTGGAGGAATCCTTTACTCCAGATTAATTTACCAACACTGTAATATCTCTCCTTAATTCAACCCAAACCAAAGTCGGTGTAGTAACAATAATAGTAACCTACTTATAACGGTAATAGTCAACAATAGTACAAACTCTATCTTTCTAGAGTGATCACGAACCAACTTGAGTGAAATAAAAACCAAAGATAAATATCGTCAAACTCAAGAAAATTCTACCCCACAGAAATTCCAACAATAGAACCTACTGTTTTTCTAATTAATCTAAAAAAAAAAAAAAAAATACAAGGAAAATAATGTAAGTTTGATTTAAAAGTCTAACAAACCTAACAAACAATAATATCTTCTTACTACAGAGTTAAAAAAAAAAAAAATTAATAAGTAAGCTATTCATCATTATCATCATCATCATCCCATTAAAAAAAGAAAACAAAACAATGACGGGACATCCCAAAACATGTATATAAAATACATATACAGCAAAGTATACATAAAATATATACAGAATAAGAATTATACGTATATATAGATCATACTTATAGGAAAAAAACAGACCGTAACAGCTACACTCTAAAATGACTATACAAAAATGAAGATAAAAAAAAAAAAAAAAGTTGTAACAATATCTTGGAAAAAATCTAATGTAGCGATCACTGCTAAAGGTGAAAAAGAACGAACACAATAAAAATAATAAAAATAATAATACCAACAACAGCAACAACAACAATAACAACAACAACAACAACTAGTATGTAATGATAGCCTGGGGTGTGTGTGTGTGGAGTGTGGCATCATCAGCTGCAGTTATCACAATCATTACTGTGTGTGTGTGTGTGTGTGTGTAGGAGGGAGGCTGGGAGGGTGTGGGGGTGAGAGGAGGGGAGAGAGTAGGGGTGAGAGGAGGGGAGAGTAAGGGTGAGTGGAGTGAGTGTGGGGTTGAGGGGAGGGAAATGTGGGAGTGTAGGGGTGAGAGGAAGGAAGGAGGCTGGGAGGGGGTCGAGAGTGAGTAGAAACTTTAGGCAATACGTGGGAGAAAACTAGTGAGTGGATGTGAGAGAAAATATTTGAGCTTGAGAAAACTAGTGTCATATGAGGAGGTGGTCGACTTGAGGGGTTTGAAAATAGACAAATAGATAGACAATAAAATAGACTTATAAACAGATAGATAGATAGATAGATAGATAGATACAGAAATAGAACAGAAAGAGAGCTTGACAGAAAACCAGACATAAATGCCCAACAAGAGAAGGAAATAGGTAAATATTGAATGAAGGAGAAAAGAGGAATCAGGAAAAGAAAGAGAGGAGAGAAGAGGAGAAAACCGGGAAAAGCAGGGAAGGTGAGAACGAGAACAGAAAGAAAACAATAGGAAAACGAGAGATACGAGGGAAAAAAAGATGAAGAAGGAAGAGAGGATTTATCAGAGTGCATGACTGAGGAAGACAGACAGACAGACAGACAGACAGATGGAAGGGGAAGAGCGAATAAATTATGATATGGAGTAAAAAGGAAAAATATTTGTACAGTATGAGATAGATAGATAGATAGATAGATAGATAGATAGATAGATAGATAGACAGATATATAGATAGATAGATAGATAGATAAGATATATAGATAGATAGAGAGAAAAAGAGAGAGAGAGAGAGGACAAAAATAGAAAAATATAACAACGATGCCAGAGAGACAGAAATGACGCAAAAATCCCAGAGAAAACAAACACCAATACATATAACGAAGCGAATAAATATAATGACAGATGAAACCAATATATAAAGATCAAACCAACTCACAACACGTCCCGGACACCAACCCACCCACCCCCCCAAAAAAAAGAAAAAAAAAGCAGAGAGTAATAATAATAATAATAATAATAATAATAATGAGTATATAGTGTAGTAGTGATGGTAAAATACTATCCATAAATACAACTACTATGCTGTTACTACTACTGCTGCTGCTACTACTGCTATTAACTAACTACTGACTACTACCACCAAGGGCCCCCTCCCCCCCCTCCCCCCCCCCACTGAGCACTACTTTACCCAGGGGCCACACCACAATGTTTTCACCTCCAAAGTGTCATGGCGGCTTCCTGGCCAACTGTCTGCTACTGTGTATACACCACGGGACTATATCTCACTCACTCGAAATAGAAAATGGGGGAAGTATGGGGTGGTGGAAATGGGAGGTGTGGGTAGGAGGGAAGGTGGGTTAGGTGGGTAGGAGAGGGAGGTGGGTTAGGTGGGTGGGTGGTAGAGGGAGGTGGGTTAGGTGGGTTGGAGGGGATGGTGGGTTAGGTGGGTAGGAGGAAGGGGAGGAGGAGGAGTTTCTGGCACCTTTCCACTAACCAACCACTTACTACACACTTGTATTGTAAAGGGAACAAATGGTAGTGAATCTCTTTATTGATCCTCAAGTCGGTCACGTGTATGATAAAAGTCGACGAGTAATAATAGACAAAAATCAACTATGTACAGTAGAACTCTAAACTCATCATTTATATTCAACAATTGATCATTAATTTTGATATTTTGATATATATCCATGATTAATAAGTCATTTAATCATGTCATTGAATATTGTAAGATAAAACTGAAGTACCAGTAATACAAAACTGGAATCATCATAGTGAATTAATTAAGATAGTTGGTTATTTTTCAATGGTTGAGAGAAGGGATGATCTCTCAAGGCGAACTATTGGATGATAAAAACCGAAGTGAAAAACAAAAACAAACTGGAACCATCCTAGTGAATTAAGATGGTTGCATGGGTAGTAGTGGTTGAGTAGTAGTGGTGGTAGTGGTTGGTCTTTCATTACAATATCCCTGGTTTTGACTCTTAGCTACAAGTCAGTAGTGGATGAATAAATAAACATATATGAATGGGGAGAGTGAGTGAGTGAGTGAGGGAGGGAGTGAGGGAGTGAGTGAGGGAGTGAGTGAGTGAGTGAGTGAGGAATGGTGAAGGGAAGGGACATTGGGGTCTAACATAATATGAAACACAGGACTAATATGCAAGAAATATCATATGGGTCTATTATAAGGTGACGAACGATACCTGACACGATGGATGGACTCTTATTATACGATCTTTACACTGGACCAACCATCGTAAAGGTGATCGATCATCGTCGCATAGACACTTGACTTTCTTTCACACTGTCCACCACTGTCCTCCACTCAGCTGATTACTATTTATTTATGTCTTCTAGTAAGGGATGGTTTATAGTATGTCTGTTGCTTCAGTACAATCAGCCATGGATGGGGGTGGAGTGAGTTGGGGTGATGGTAGGGGTGGGGGGGTTAGGGGTGATGGTAAGGGGTTGGGGGGTTGGGGGAGCTGTGCTAAGGCAAGACGGGTGGTTCTCATGGATAGGGGGAATATTTGAAGTAAGCAACCCTTCCTTCTTCTTACTATATCCAGGCTCAACACAGGACTTTACACTATATAGGCCAGGCTATTGGTGGTGGGGGTATGAGATGCTAAGTAAGCACATGTATGTATGTATCTGTTTGTCAGTCAAGGGTGTAACGAACGAGTTTATATGCTCACTTGTGGAGCTGATGCTAAGGGAGTGAGAGAGAGAGAGCAGACTTTACGCCAAAAATCATGGGTCAGTTTATGCTCATCGCTGATATCTATATAATTATGCTCAGTCAAGGGAAACTTTTTTTATATACTAAACCAGGAATGACTTTACATCGATTAGGGAGTTTTTATTACACTATGCTCAACAAAGGGACGATCTGCTGATGCTCACAAACACACGTGATAAAGGGAACGACTCATTCACGATTACAGAAGCTGTTTTACATTCCCCTGGAGGACAATATCACCACATGGGCACACACACAGCAGGGAAATCCATACCCATGCTGGTTGGCTGGAGGCTGTTGGTTGTGGGTGGGTAGAGTAGGAAGGCTTATTTATATTGAACAGGGGACAATTTTAAGCTTCACAAGGAAACAACAATATTTATCAAGCTTAGTACATGGGGACCTTTCACGCTCAGCAAGGTCACGATTTGATTAGGGAACAAGTTTATGTTGAGCAAAACATTATTATAATTATTAATATGAACTTAGTTAAGGACGTTTTTATAGTGAACATGACATAAGGGGACCGACTTTATAGACAATACGAGGGACTAGACTATACTGTTTAACATGGGGGTGTTTGGGGGGGTGTTGGGGGGGGGGGACACGACTCTTGGCTCACCTTAGCACAGTCCAAGTCAGCTGGTCATGAAGGTGTGTGTATCATGAGCTGAGTGAGATTAGTGAGGTTATTGGGGGCAGGAGCTGAGATTGGGTTGCCGGTGGCGTCCTGGGTTCTCAGCTCACGGTCCGGGGCTCGACACCGGCGTATTGGGGGGTCGTATGTGGTAGTGGTGGTAGTGGTGGTGGTAGTGGTGGTGGTAGTGGTGGTGTGGCCCCGTTACAGAGAAGCCGTCATGGTTACAGCTACAGTACGGTACAGTGAGGTCCGGTACAGTTACGGTCAAAGGTAAGTGTACCAGCCACCAGAGGTCAGTTTTATCACCTTTGCTTACGTAAGGATGACACAATGTGAAGTACTGTATTCATTTGTCCTTCCTTCTCGTCCGTACATGATTCGGAAACATATAATAAGACAGTCCTTCTACTGATCATCTACAGGCGATGGAAAGAAAGATAAACAAACACTTCATCACCTGCAAAGAGATGAACCTGACCTCTAGTAACGTAAACACAAACCCTTCATCGTGACTATACAACACATTGTTTATAAGGGTACAGTCACACAGCCAAGGGTATACTTCTCACTCACTCACCCTCCCCTCCCCCCCGACACCTGTATGTATGTATGTATGGCTTGAGGGAAGTAGTGAGTTGGTGGTCTGGGTTTCATAGTGACAGAAGTACTTTGTTATTGTGAATAATATAGTCTGGGTTTCATAATGATCTAATAATGGCCTCATTCTCTCTCCCCCTACCACAGTCACCTCTTTTTTCACTTTAACGCCGAATGTTAAATGGAAAAACAATGTGCGGGTGGAAAGGGAGAGAGAAAGGGGACGACAACGTTTAAAAATTATTATGAAAACCAGACTCGACTCCTCCTCCATCCTAATAAACTTTACATCATGGAACCAAGACTGGACTGCATCTCTCCTCAATTCTAGCGTTGTTGATGTTGTTGGGAGGTGAGTGTGTGGGAGTGTAACTATGGCCCGTGGCTGTACAGGGATGGTAGGAGATGGCAGAGAGAGAGGGGGCAGCAACAGAAACAAGAGACGGGGATGGATAGAGAGAGTGTATATCATAGGGAAATGGAGGAAGGGGCGGAGGGAGGGTGGTGGAGTATAGGCAAGGTGGGGGTTTGGTGAGCAAGGCAGGGCACAGCGATGAATTGCTAAGCTACCGGTAGTAACAGTAAGACCATCAGCCTCTGAGCACTTGTCTATCCCGAGGTACAGTACGAATATACAGTAAACTAGAGCAGGGCAGCGACACGGAGCGAGGTACACACACACAACCACACACACACGTACGTACATACATACACACACACACCGGTGGAAGGTATGTATATATATGTGGAGCGACAAACCGATTTAGCGACAGAGACACAGATAGATAGATACGTATGGTATATAATTGTGTAAATGGGTAAATAGAGATATAGGTAGATAGCTAGCTAGATAGATAGATAAACAGACAGACAGATAGATAGATAGATAGATAGAGAGAGAGAGATAGAGATAGATAGATAGATAGAGAGATAGAGAGAGAGATAGACAGAGAGATAGATAGATAGATAGATAGATAGATAGATAGACAGACAGATAGATAGAGAGATAGATAGATGGATAGATAGAGATAGATAGATAAATAAGTGTTAGATAGAGTGAGATGCAGTGTGAGTGAGAGGTAGGGAGTGTGTGGGAGGGTGAGAGGCAGTCAGTGAACGCTATTAAAGTGGCATTGGAGAGTCTGCACGAAAGAGAGAACGCGTGGGAGCCAGACAGAGAGAGAGAGAGAGAGAGAGAGAGAGAGAGCAGGTGAAGAGAGAAAGCAAGAGACCAAGTGAACCAGAGAGAGAGGATGTGAAAGAGAATGTGAGCCAGTATGTGAGCGTGTGCAAGTAAGAGAGCGTGTGAGCTAGAGAGAGAGAGAGAGAGCGAGTGAGCTAGAGAGAGAAAGAGCGTGTGAGCCAGAGAGAGCGTGCGCGAGTGAAAGAGCGTGTGTAACTTAGTGAGTGAGCGTGTGAACAAGTGAGTGAGCGTGTGAGCGAGTGAGTGAGCGTGTGAGAGCTACAATAAGAGCGCTTCATTTGAATCAGTGCTGCTGCTGCTGGTGAGAGTTGAACAGTGCAAGTGAGAGTAAACATCACATTAAATAACCCTGTGATGCAGTCAGAAAATTGGAGGTAAATGAGACCTTCATATAATGCCACGAAACACCACTTAAATGGAAGGAGCTTGTTTCGTGGTACATATAGTCAGGAGGGAATCAGTAGCCTCCAATTATCATACACGATCATAGAGTCCTTTAATTTTACTACAGCACAGAGAGGGGGAGGGTCAGTACGCACATAGACACACAGACTATGTATTATAAGGTTAAGGGGAGGGATGGGAGTGAGGAAAAGGAGGAGGAGGAGGTGGTGGTGGTGAAGGAGGACTAATACTAAAGCAATCACTAATGTGGAAAAAAATGAGAGAGAGAGAGAGAGAGAGAGAGAGAGAGAGAGAGAGAGAGAGAGAGAGAGAGAGAGAGAGAGAGAGAGAGAGAGAGAGAGAGAGAGAGAGAGAGAGAGAGAGAGAGAGAGAGAGAGAGTCAAAACCAGTTCTCTAAATCCACATTAAAATACAAGGCAGGAACACACACACACACACATAAATGAAAATAGGAAGCAGGGAAGAACTAGAGAAGAGCACGATAAAGAACAATACACATACAGTATAAAATAACGAAGGATAGAATAGAAACGGACACAAAAGAATGAGGATGAAGGCATAGGAAGGGTTGAGAGAATATTAGGAAAAAGGAAAAAGTAGACAGACAGAAAATAGATAGAATAAAGATAGAATAAAGAATAATGATGATGAAGGCATAGGAAGGGTTGAGAGAATAATAGGAAAAAAGAGAAAGTAGACAGACAGAAAATAGATAGAATAAAGATAGAATAAAGAATAATGATGATGAAGGCATAGGAAGGGTTGAGAGAATGATAGGAAATATATACTGAAACAGAGAAACAACAGGAGTGGAAAACGAAAAGGGAATTAATTGAGAAAGAAGGGAAGGACGAGGAGTGGTGGAGGAGAATGGTAGAAAGGAGAGAGGGAAGTGGAACAAGATGAATAGAAAGAGGAAAAAGAGAATAAGAAACATAGGAAGGAACTACCAAGAAATATGACAGAATGTGGCACAGTAGGAAGAATATAGTAACAGTGAGAGAAAAGAAGAAAATAATTAACAAACGAAGGAGGAATGGGAAGAAAAATATGATGAACTTTAAGAGAAGAGAAAAGAGTAGAAGGTGGAGGTGGAGGTGGAGGAAAAAGGAAGAGAGGGATGTCAAGATATCTGGCACAACAGTGGAAGCCTGACTGACAGGTTGGGTAAGGCTTGAAGAACTGGTGTGTGTGTGTGTGTGTTGTGTGTGTTGTGTGTGTTGTGTTGTGTGTGTGTGTGTGTGTGTGTGTGTGTGTGTGTGTGTAAGATAGATACAGTCACAAGCACTAATAACTATACAGGTGTGCTTCGAATACCTGGAGACAGTAAATAATAAATACACAACAATAACATCTTCATTGGAATTACTTCGTTGGTGAAATTGAACTGTTCGAAGCATCATCAACCAAACCTGTATACTTATTATAAGGGAAAGAGAGAAAAAGTTTGACTATTGAAGAAAGAATGTGAGAGGATAGAATGTCAGGTTGGATAAAGGCTGGAAGGAGGCTGGGGAGGATTACTTCATCTATCTGACTGAGTAAACGAGTGTCAGGGAAGTGTAGAGAGTAATGGATGAGGATGGCAGGATGAGGGAGTAGGAAACTGAACAACAAGAGAGAAAAGAGGGAGTAGGAAACTAAACAATAAGAGAGAAAAGAGGGAGTAGGAAACTGAACAACAAATAGAGAAAAGAGGGAGTAGGAAACTGAACAACAAGAGAGAAAAGAGGGAGTAGGAAACTGAACAACGAGAGAAAAGAGGGAGTAGGAAACTGAACAACAAGAGAGAAAAGAGGGAGTAGGAAACTGAACAACAAGAGAGAAAAGAGGGAGTAGGAAACTGAACAACAAGAGAGAAAAGAGGGAGTAGGAAACTGAACAACAAGAGAGAAAAGAGGGAGTAGGAAACTGAACAACAAGAGAGAAAAGAGGGAGAAGGAAACTGAACAATAAGAGAGAAAAGAGGGAGAAGGAAACTGAACAACAAGAGAGAAAAGAGGGAGTAGGAAACTGAACAACAAGAGAGAAAAGAGGGAGAAGGAAACTGAACAACAAGAGAGAAAAGAGGGAGAAGGAAACTGAACAACAAGAGAGAATATAAGTAGAAGAATAATTTTACAGCAGAAGAGACAGACTGAGATAGAAAGGCAAGCAGAGAGGTACATACAGACAGACAGACAGACAGAATTGGGAGACGAAAGCAGACATATAGAAGCAGCACCGGGAGAGGACGAAGAAAGACAAGTTGAACAGAGAGGGAGGGAATGTTGGAGTTCATTCCTAGAGACTAACATGGGAGGAGGAGTTGTGGAGGAGATTGATAAAGATGGATGGATAGAATGGGAGGAAAGATTATTGGAGGGATATAAGAGAGCTAGGCTATAGACATACATACATGAGTTGAAGGAAGAGGGGGGAGGACTAGAGAAAGACAGACATATGATTGGAAAGAAAGATAGACATAATTATGGATACAAAGAAGACATAGGCTACATACAGTGTTGAGGTAACGGGGTGAGGTGGTAGGTAGGTAGGTAGGTAGGTAGGTAGGTAGGTAGGTAGGTAGGTAGGTAGGTAAGGAGGGAGGACAGCAGAGGTTGAGTACGGGCGGTAACACAGCACAACTCAAGCCAACGAAAAAAATAAAAACAATAACAACAACAACAACAACATCAACTTATCTATGAGCAAGGGGAATAAGGAGGGAGGGGAGGAGAAGGGCTAGGAGGGGAAGGGCCGCCATGGGGGTTAAGTGGGGGGTTAGGAGAGGGGGGGCCGAGTTGCAATAGTCCTCCTCACAGAAACACATGTGACCTCCGCCACTACTTTCCATCATACACACGTGGTCCACCATAAACAGGTTGATCTGCAACTTCTCCGTGCATGTCCGCCGGATCGACGCATAAGCTGAGGAGAGATCGAAAAGAAACATGGATTAGTTACCTGGTGGTTAGCATAGAAGGAATCATATATATATATATATATACACAGTACAGTACATACAAACTCCATGGGACACCAATGTAAGTAAGCAAGTTAAATTATGGGAGGAGGAGGAGATGGAGGAGGAGAAGGAGGAGGAGGAGGAGGAGCTTGGTACATACATACATACATACATTGGCATTATACATAGCAAAATAATATGTACACATTATGTACACATATATTATAATACAGTACATACGAAATAAAATTTATATACTTCACACCAACACACATATATTTTAATAAATGCAGAAGCGATATTTATACACTAAACCTCAGCCACTTCACTCAAGCGTTGGAGTTTCCGTATACAAGTATATTCAGACACTAATACATTTAGGGATCAACACAAACTTGGTTTGCCTCAGAACCTTGACCCTCATTCCATCCATATTATTTATCGACTATAGTCACAGCGAGATAATTAAGGCTCTGATGTATGTTAAAGTTTTCAGCTGGGCGTGCATGGGTTTAACTCCCCCCCAACCCACTCACCAACCCCCCCACACACACACATACACCCACACATGCTGGTGTAGGTCACACCCACCAACACTCCCTAAAACACGTGACTGACTGACTAACAGGAGGATAACGGTTGAAGGGGTTGTCTAATGTACCGTTTACTTTCAACCTCCACGGCAGTAAGACCATTGTAGGGATTATAGAACGCAACTGTAGTCACGTGCAAGAATGATAATTTCCTTCATTCCTGGGTGATGGATAATTTTTTTCAATGTTCAACTATACTTAAAATATAAGTCCCTTGTAATTGTTTTTTTTTTTTAGAAATCTACGGAAGACGTCCCTTTAATTTTTCTACGATTTCATTATTGACAATAACAATAATCGTGGTTAATGTTTCTTTGTCAATCACACGTTTCAGGAATAACAGCGGATGATGGGGCAACACTATCAAAGAAAAAAAAATAACCTTCTATAATCAGAAGCAAATGGTACAGCGAATAGAAATGCAACTCAATGTGCACACGACACACACATACAGTCAGAAGCGAAATACTATCCCTTGCCATCTGAAGTCCGTGTTGTCGCTTGGTTTGTGATGCTGTAGTCTGTCACCTGTTTTTCATCACCCTTACATGGTGAGGGTAATATACTTCTTTTGACACATTAGAGCTCTTTAGTTCCTCTACAGTAAGCCAGGAAGCAGTACCACAGGAACAACAATAATAGTCCCCTACTGCTTGCATGGAATGGTTTGGAGGGATAACTTTTTGGTCCAGATTTCCACAAAAAAAAAAAAAAAAAAAAAAAAAAAAGAAATACAAATAAAGTAACTGTATATACTATCAACCCCCTTAATCAAGAGTGTCGACAAGTAAACAATGACTCCATCACAAGTCAAGCGAGCGGCGTTATAACGTTTATGAACTCTGGTGTCAATGGGGAATAATTTTTTAGCTTGCCAACAACATCACAGTCCACTTGGGAATATAATCATAACAACAGCAACAACAACAACATAATTCGACGCCACACAGGGGAGACCCATTTACAACAACAATAACAATAATAACACCAATAATAAACACGACGAAAAAGTGCTTGTAACAACACCCATGTACAACAACAACAACAAGAACAACAACGAAATGTTTGTGAAGACGTACGAAAACAACAACCAAAAAAAAAAAAAAAAAAAAAACACACATTCAGAATCACAACAACAGCCACAACAACATCATCAATCGATACATATTATACAACATCTGCAACAACAACAACAACAACAAAACAATGTGTATAGTCGCGTTTAGTAGTTATTTCTTACGCATCCTTTTGAAACACTGAAAGAGACAATAATTATACACAAATAAAACGTCACGTCACGTCACGTCACGTCACGTCACGTCACGGCTCACACGGCTCCAACAAGATTCAGTCCATCGGTTCGAAATTCTCGTATAAATAGATAAAAACCATTGACAGCGAAAATATTGTAATGATATGCAATTGTTAAAAAATAATAACTAATAATAATAATAATAATAATAATAATAATAATAATAATAATAATAATAATAATAATAATAATAATAATAATAATAATAATAATAATAATAATAATAATAATAATAATAATAATAATACGTTTTGGAATAGGATACAGTTTTGACATTTTAAGCACCCCCTCCCTCCTACACACACACACATACTTGTCAACATATACAACTATCACATCCCCAACCACATCTCCAATCACACTACCTACTGCTACAATTATTACCATTACAATTTCCCTTAGCCACACGTACTGTCTGTAAGGGGCAACACTGACAACCCCAAAACTACACACGTTATTACCATCAACATCAAAATACAAGTTAAGTTAGACAAAGATAATATTATTAATCGCGATACCACCATGTCAATCATATACCGGTATATATAAATTATCAAACACTACTTAATACAGCAGTCTTGAATATCACAACCACAGTAAAATTTATGAAAACAACACAATAATTATAATTAATAACAAAACTAGTTATACTGAAGCAACCCCAACTGACACTACTCGTCACACTTCCACGATTAACTCTTCCAAACTTGAGGGATTCGTCGGGGTTTTACAAGACAGGAAGGAAGGGAATACTGGCGTCGTCTCTGGGTACAGGTAAACGAGGACGTACAGGAAACGATTCTATTTCCTGGTTTTATCTCATTCCTTATTATATTTCTCTTATCTCTTTTCCTCACTCACTCACACACATCATTATTATATCATTTTTCTTCCATTTCTCTCTATTTCTCATTATCACTTATTTCTCTCTTTATACCATCCCCACTTCCGTCTCTCTCTCTCTCTCTCTCTTTCTCTCTTTCTCTCTCTCACCCACATCCACACACACACACACACACACACACACACACACACAGACACACACACACACACACACACACACACACACACACACCAATTATTTCTTGCCCTTCTATTCCATTCCTTTGTTCTCCGTCTCAACAGCCATTCCTCTCCTACACACGAATGACATCACAAAAATACGACACTATAAATAAATACTGTATACATCCTGTCCAACAAAGTGTATTGGAAACTGTTGAAAGCCTTTTACCAGAGCAGCAGTATACAGTATAATTTTGCACTATATAACTTTTATGCCGTCCAAATTGCACTATGACGGACATCACGTATAAAGTTGTATTGTAAACTTTTATTCTTTATTTACACATATTCCGGACACCCGATATTTCCCATCCCCACCCTAGCCCCATCCCCCTAAAAAAAAAAAAAAAAAAATAATAATAATAAAAAAAATATATATATACAGTATATATATATAAAAGTAGAGGCAAGTGTTGGAATGAACTGTGACATTATTTTTAGGAGTAATATTTTGATAAACCAATCAAACACGATACTCTATTTTTCTTTTCTTTTTTAATTGGTATGTTTGCGTTTGATAGGACTTGATGATGTTCTAAATAGTAGTTAATAAGAGAAAGTGTTACGAAGAATGAGGGTGTAGAAGGAAGTAAAGGAAAAAACAGGATGAATGTAAGGATGAAATGGAAAAGGATGAGAGGGAGGCAGAGTGGAAAGATAGAAGGAGTAAGGACGGAGAGAAGAGGGAGAGGAGTTACTAAGTTAGTGAAGAGAGAGAGAATATAATGAGAGATGGGTAAGTGAAGGAAGAAGTGAGAGTAAACAGAAGGGAGGAAGAACGAAAGAGGAGGAAGGAGGGAGAGTGAAGAAAGGGTGGGAGAGAAGGAAGGAATAAAGACAGGAGAATTGGGTGGGTAGGAGAGAGTGAGGAGTGAAGAAAAGGAGAGAAAAAAAATGAGGAGGTAAGGAGGAGGGACAGTAGGAATAAAGAGGAAAGAGGGAGGTTGGAAGAGAAGAGAAGAGAGGAGAGGAGAGAAGAGAAGAGAAGAAAAGAGAAGAAAAGAGAAGAGAGGAGAGGAGAGGAGAGGGAAGGGGAGAAAGAGGGGAAAAAGGGGGGGAGGGAGTGATTGAGTGTGGGATGAAGGTTTATGAAGGAAAATTGAGAGAACATTCTGCCTGTTTATTATTTTTTACCTCTCTCTCTCTCTCTCTCTCTCTCTCTCTCTCTCTCTCTCTCTCTCTCTCTCTCTCTCTCTCTCTCCATCATTCTTTAACCCACTTTTCTCCATGCCTTTTCTTCCTCTCTCTATGCTTAGCTAAACTAAACAAAACAATAATTCCATAACACAAACAACTCACTAAGATCATTAAAAACAACGACAAATTTAATACAAATAAATAAATAAATAAAAATAATAATAATAATAATAATAATAATAATAATAATAATAATAATAAAAATAATATATATATAAAGAGAAGTGTGTTAAAAAAATTGAACACTGTAAATTCTGCGACCTTCACACCCACTCTTTCCTCTTCCTCCTCTTTCTCCTCCTCCTCCTCCTCCTCCTCCTCCTCCTCCTTCTCCTCCTCCTCCTCCATTTTAACCATAAACGCCATCGTGTATTGCATCGATCGACCGACCCCGCAACCCAGGACGATATTCAAGGAGTTTTTAAAATTTTCATCGCTCTAAATTTTTCGGAAACCGAGTATGTAAAAAAAAAAAAAAAATCTTGCAATACCTCATTCCTCGAAAATATGTCAGGAAACAAAACCAGTTGAACAAAATTAATGGAAACAAGACCAGTTGAACAAAATTAATGGAAACAAGACGAGTTGAACAAAATTACTGGTGGTCTGTTGCCTGGAATATAGTTGTAAAGAGGAATCATTTACTCCACCTTTACCAAACACTGTACTGCCTCCTTTAATTATAATGAAGGATGGAGAATGACTCATTAACCTCAAACACTCCTAAGTAATGAGTGGAAAAAACGCTTCGTGTTTCTAAATTCTTTCCTCTTTCTCACTCCATCCTATTCCAGTCCTCTCTCTCTCTCTCTCTCTCTCTCTCTCTCTCTCTCTCTGGGTACCAACTCCTCCCTTCTAGTTCGGGGTTTCGAGTTAATAACATTAGTATTTCCTTCCCTCAAATAAATTACAGCGTGGCTCCAAAACTGAGTTTCACGCTCGCTCACACTCAATGTTATGCTTGTGCCTTCACTTTGTTGGTGGAAGAGGAGGAGGAGGAGGAGGAGGAGGAGGAGGAGGAGGAGTATAAACATTGAGGAGAGTGAATAAAGAGGATGAACAGAAGGATAAGGAGAATAACGATGGTAACGATGAGAATGAAGGCAGGATGAGTCAGTACCCTCGCATAGACCTTCCTGACTCTTAGTACGGGCCTAAGTACTTCTAACTGAGTGACACACTTTCTGTATTATCTTGTATAAAAACAAAAAACACAAAAAAAACAGGATATTTATGGGAGCTATAACGATAAATGTAACAGAATATAATAATTGGATTTTATGAGAGCAATTAAGAGTGGAACAAAGTTGGGCTGTTTAATTTGCCAGAAATTCTATCTGTGTTCAGCAAATTATAATACACTACAACAGTATATATATAGGCATGAGCTTATATAAACACATTTGAAGCAATAGACAAAGTTGAAGTCGCGTAAGAAATTTCATATATATTGTAGCCTGGCGATTCTTCTTATTATTATATGCACAAAATTATTATATTATATGCATTGGTTCTCTCTTAAAACTGAAAAGATACGGTAATATATAAGGTCACACTAACTAATGGAAAGGGAGGGGAAATAAGGGAAAAGGAGAAGAAAAATAAGGGAAGGGAAAATAGAGGACAGACAGGAAAGATGGAAGGACCTTGTAGTTTAACTGATCACAAATTCTAAAGGGATGAATGGGATTGTAATATTTGCCAGGATTATAGGAACAAAAATGAATGTAGAAGTTATGGGGTAGAAAAGTGATTGGATGGACAGTCGTAGTGTTAAAGAGTGGTGGGAAGGAGAGTGTATGAGAGGAGGAAATGGATGGAGTAAAGAGGGACCGTAAGAGGCAGGTGAGTGATGTAATGGAGAGGAGAGTGAAAGAAAGGAAACTGTATGATGGGGAAAATAGAGGACAGTGATGGGGTTGAAGAGAGATGCATGGGAAGGAGAGTGAAAGAAAGGAGGAAACTAATGGAGTAATTAAAACACTTCATCAAACCCTCGAAAACACTCAGTTAAAACATTTGTAAAGTAAATTATTCATCCTTTTATATATGTTTATTATTTCAAGTCATGTCGGCGGCGAAAAGACGGTGACTGTTTTTGGCACAATTTGGAGGAATAAGCAAACTTCAATGGGCGAAATCAACATAGGTTTCTGAAATACTGTATCTGATTTGCGAATAGAAGGTTATAGATTACTCCAACCTCTGCCAAGATAAAATATACTACAGTACTTCATCCTAAAAAAATTCTGTGTTGACGACAAAGTTTGAAGGAAATAAATTCAAAACGCCAACATCTCCCATGTATAAATATGTATAAACACTAGGGACGATTCACGACACTATACGCTGCGGGTTTACACAGAGAGATATAACCCAGGGAATATAACGAGCGGGTTATATATATATATATATATATATATATATATATATATATATATATATATATATATGCCTGTGAAGTGGGCCATAATCCGCTTGCATATATATGGTAAGCGCCAAAGTTTGTACATAACCGAACCAAGTGGCAGCCTTTGCCTCCCTCACTTGAAGACAACACATTGAGAACGGGACAGCGGTGGGAAGGAAACACAACACACCTGGCCACTGTTGTATTTTTTTTTTTTTTCAGGAAAAGACCGTATGTATGTATGTATTCAGGGGACGATAGCTATACTTGGAGTCATCGTCACAGTCATCGTCATCGGCTATAGCACATGACTTTCATTACACAGAGTTCCTACCACGACGCGAGTGAAGAAAATAACCCCAAGAAAATGTTTAAAATGGAGATGTAGCCAAGCAGTACAACACTCAGCTACCCAAGATGAACATTCACCACCACCACCACTACTATCTTGGATCTTCACCGACGTCAGCGTATAATGTCTCTTAACTCAGACACATTGGGTAAAGGAGGGTCTTACTCTCCACAGATACAGCACTGCACTTGTGAATTTGTGCTGTCGAATCATAATAATGTTTGGGATGGGGGTAAGTGAGGAGGACATTAATGATGGCCAGCAAAACGGGAGTGGAAATTCATACTGCTGTAGACTGTAATATAGAAAACCCTGAGTAAAGAAAAGACATCAAGGGAAATAGAGATAGATAGATAGATAGATAGATAGATAGATAGATAGATAGATAGATAGATAGATAGATAGATAGATAGATAGATAGATAAATAGATAGATAGATAGATAGATAGATAGATAGATAGATAGATAGATAGATAGATAGAGAGAGAGAGAGAGAGAGAGAGAGAGAGAGAGAGAGAGAGAGAGAGAGAGAGAGAGAGAGAGAGAGAGAGAGAGAGAGAGAGAGAGAGAGAGAGAGTGAAGTCTGTGAAGTTAAAATTGGTCACTTAAGAAAACTTCTCCACTGATGGGAACCGCACGTATACAACAGAGGAAGAAAAGGTGGAGGAGAAGAAAGAGGCTACCAGTATCTGAGAGAACAATATGAGGAAAATACACACAATATAAAACAGTAAGTGTTAAAAGGCTATGAGATAAAACACAAGTCAAGTTTAAAGGTAACTCACGCGTGCCTATATGTTGCACCAGCTTGACGCAGCAGCCTCCACACTCGTCAACAGGCGGGCCCTTGTGGTGGGGCAGCGTGAAGTTGAAGGGGTCGTCACAGAGCGGGTGAGTCCAGGAGGAACACTCGTAGCACATCACGTTACCTGTGGGTGGGGCAAGGCAAGTTAGAAGGGCAGGCGGCCACGACGGCAAAAAAAATATGTGGGTCGGGATAAGTGTGGGGGTTATGTTGCAAGTTTGACGACTAAAATATATTATATACGGTAAATATATATGACTGTGGGCAGTGATAAGTGTGGGGATATGTTTCTGGACTGACAATGTAGTAGAAGGGTGGAGGTACGACTGACAAATCTATGGGTTGACATGAGTGTGGTGTTGATTGTTGCTTTGTGTAAGATAGTGAGTGAGTATGGATGACACACACATTAACTTTGGCATGCTAAGGTAATGGCTTGTGTCTGGGGTTTGGGTCAAGGGTAGTACATACACAGGGAAGGGATATGTTAGGTGTTGCAGGGAGAGGTAGGAGAAAGTATGGTTTAAGTGGGTTGGGGTTGTACATAGGGAAGGGAAATGTTATGTATGGAAAGGGAACGTATGTGGAAATTTGAAGGTAAGGTGGGGAAGAAGGGATGTTGTACGGCTTTGGAGATGAAAGTATGGTGGTCAATGTTAAAGACAGGGCAGGGCAGGGCAGGCAGGGAACGTGTTGAGTAGGGTGGAGAAAATTGTGTTACAGGGAAGCAGTGGTTGAGGGAGGGGGTAGAGGGGAGGGGCCGTTAGGGAAATTATCTTAACACATACGGTGGGAAGGGGAGGGAGGAAGAGGAGGGGAAAGGAAAAAAAAAGGGGAGAGAGAAGAGGGAGCGAGAGGATAAAAGAGAGGTAAAGGAATCATTGTATAGGGAAGGATGAAGTGAGTGATGGATACAATAGGGAAACTGTGCTAGGGAGGAGAGAGGACCTAGAGATGATGATAAATATTAGAGGAATAAAAGGGGAGAGTGACGACTGATGGAGTGATTAGTACTCTATGATAGAAAGAGTTAAATACATAAGGAATGAGTACAGGAAAAGAAAGGAAAATCTGGTTGTATTAAAGTGAAGAGAGAGAAAGAGAGAAAGAGAGAGAGAGGAAAAAAAAAGATGAATAAAAGAGAGAAAAAAACTAGAAAAATAAAGAAAGAGAGATATGGGAAAGAGACAGAGATGCCAAGGGAGTAATAGTGTGTGGAAGAGGAGGAGGAGGAGGAGGAGGTCAGACCATGTAGTTAACTGGGCACATATTCCAAGGGTTGAGGGGGATTTTAATTGGCAGGGATAAGTTAGTGGTGGTGGTGGTGGTGAGGGAGAGAGAGAGAGCATAGACACTGTCACTATTTGGAAACACACTAATGAATTACATCTCCCGGACCGAGCGCATTTCTTTTTTCCTAATTTTTTTCCCGTGTTTCATAAAATTGACTGACTGACTAAGTGACTGACTAAGTGACTGACTGACTGACTGACTGACTGACTGACTGATTGATTGACTGACTGACTGACTGACTGACTGACTGACTGATTGATTGACTGACTGACTGACTGACTGACTGACTGACTGACTGTGTGTTGTTAACTGATCCACCCATAATACTGTTTTTATTTTTATCTATTTATTATTATTATTATTATTATTATTATTATTAGGTGGAAATTTGGGGACGATGATACATTTTTAAAATTTACTTATTCATTTTATATTTATTGTATATTTTTTTGAGTGTCCTAGTTTCCACTATCGAAAAGAAAAAGGACATTCTGGTTGAAGTCAAATTGTAAGGGAATGTAAATGAAGTCAGCAGTTTTTGTTTACGAGTTTCAAAACATTTTTCGTCACGTGGGTATTAACTTTTATTCTTCTTGACTTTTTTTTTTTTTTTTTTACTTCTTCTGTGGACCGCGAGAATAAAAAATGAACAAAAATGAAAGAAAGATATAAAAACTAAATAAAAACCTCACGATCGTACTCATTCATGTTATTTTTTTTACTATAATTATGATTATTATTATTTTATGGGTTGCATTGTGTATATACGGTACTAAGTCCTTCAAACATTGCCACGAAACACACATCACCCATAATGAAGGAAGGAGCTTGTTTCGTGGTATAATCAGGAGGAATCAATAGCCACCAACTCTCATAATTATACGATATCACAGAGTATGGAAGTCAACCTTTGATGGCATCCTAGGTAAAATTTTCCACGGTGTCAGAAATCTCCTTTTTCATGTTTTAACTTTTCTTCATTTTATGGAGGTATATATTACGATTTATATTTTATGTGTACCTAGCCTCACACCAGCCACCATAACTTGCCTTAATATAATACATCCCCAACATAAATATAATAACGTCACTGTGAAAAACCAATGACACTTAATATAAATCACGACTTTTTTGTTAAATTGTGTGGCTATTGATTCCTCCGAACTACTCCAAGCAACCACAGGCCTCTATTATTTTAGTTTATTTGGTCCTGTTTCCTGCCATACTTAGGATGAATCAAAGTGCTCAAATTACAGTAATGTACCAAAAATACGTTATCCTCTTATGTGATATCCAGATTATAATCGATAATACCGTAATTAACCCATAAAACGCATCCTACATCAAAATTTTGCCACTGGAATAAAGCCAGACAATTTACAAACACCACGGGAAAACACATTCATCCTCCACGTGTTAAAAAAAAAAAAAAAAAAAAAAAATGGAGCCGACTGCCTTTACCCCTAAAACGCACCACAGGGAAACCAAATTACGGAGTGGTGGAAAATGTGTGTGTGTGTGTGTGTGTGTGTGTGTGTGTGTGTGTGTGTGTGTGTGTGTGTGTGTGTGTTTTGTGTGTGTGTGTGTGTGTGTTTTAAGATGAATATGATGCAATTCTGTAATCATAATATAATGCATTGAACTACAGACTATAATATTCTAAACATACTTTATTATTTATTGCAGGTTAATAAAGAAACTCCACAAATATAGGCATTAACACTGAAGCAACACACACATACCATCTACATATATATATAATTCATCACGCATTGTAAATTCAGGTTCGACTTTCCAGATATATCACCATTAATAAAGAATGAGGGAGAATGGAACATGAGGTGAGGATTGGGGTGAGGAAGAGGTGACGCAGTGATAATGGGAAAAATAAATCACGTAGAGAAGAGGAATGGAGATAGAAATGCTGCTGGAAGGAAAGAGATTTACGGAAGTGGGGAAAATGGAGGTCGGGAATGGGAGGTAGGAAAAGGGAAAAGGGAAGAGGAAAGCGGCCTCAAGTAATGAAAAGTGAAAATGGATGTGTATAAAAGTGAACCGAGGTTGAAGGAGGGAGCGACTCATTCCCACCCACAAAGTATACGTTTATTAAGGGGGAAGTACAGTGTTGGTAAATCTGGAGTAAATGATTCCTTCAAACTAGTCCAAGCAACAGAACACCATTATATTTGTTCATCTGGTCCTGTTTCCTGACATACTTTGGAGGAATCAAGGCACTCCAATGCACCAAAAGTATACTCTCCCCTTAACCCTTCATGAACTCGTGACTATGGAGAAACAAGGAGGGAATGTCATCACGGTACCATCACGTATTTCAAACAGGGATTCCAGAAAAAAAAATCTCTCGTTCCTTGTTATTTTTTAGTTGTATTTTATTTGTCTATCCTTTTTCTCTTCTCTCCCTCTGTCTCTTTCGTTAATCGTTATCCCTACATCTCATTATGCCTCTCATTTCCATTTTATCCATCCTTCTACGTAGCGTTTCACTTTAACAGAACATTTTACAAACTCGCGGTGACTGAAAACTTGTCTACTTTACCGTGTTCCACCTCTCTGTCTTCCCTTCCCATCTTTGCATCACCTCTTAAAACTCCTACTACAACCACATTCTATCAGACTAAGCAATCCGACCTACGGTACCACACTACACTATTGTACGTAAATTAGACCCCAAATACTAGCCTTCATAAAATAAGTCTACGGATCCACCACCCACGTTTCAGTACCTCTCTCCTTCCAGTCTTTCCACCCATGATACTTTGAAGTAGTGTCCTAAGGAGTTAATGAAGGCCCTGCTAGTCTGCCCCGAGGAATAACACTTGAGCACGCCAAGAGAAGGAGCAGAATGAAGAATGATAGAACAATGGGAAGGATAAGTCGGATACCAAAACTTGCAGTGTACAGAACAGTATGATTTTAATTGTCCCCTGCCGCTGACATGCTATTAGCAACTTTTAATTATCGAAAGTAACTTGATGAGGCATAAAATAATAGTTCGATAGTATCTTTAATGATATATAAAAGATCGTTAATGAGTTCATGTAAAAATATATGAAAACAAGGCGATACTCCAGGCAAAAGTAAATAATTATTGCACCTTTATTGTGACATAAACGTGCATGATTATTTCACCGACACACTACAACATTCCTCATCACCTCTCAGGATACCACCATCACACACATCAAGGACATCATTCAGACACACACACACACACACACAGAGACACACACGTTCACCACAACATAGTCCCCACCTACATGCATACCAACCACTACACATCAAACCACACCATCACACAACACACCACCATCACACAACACAACGGGTAAATAATAAAAAAAAAGAAGTCGACGAGAAAGATAAGTAAATAAAAGAATATTATGTGTGTAAATCAAGAGGGACAAAAGCTGAACATATGCTGTGGGTTGAAGGGGTTGTGAAAAGGCCCAACTTACCTCGTCCTCAGCTGTAATTAAGATGAGACCCATGAGTTCATAAATAAGGAAAACAAAACAGGATATAAATTAAAATAAAGAACTACTGACAAAAGGAGGGGAGATACTCAGGTACAAAATGTATAAAATAAAGGGAGTGTATACATGTGGGAAAATATAATTAATACAGAATGCGAAGCCAGTGTCCGAATAAAAATATACTGATTTTCATAAATAGGTTACACGAAAACATAAATACATACGTAGATAGAAACTTGGCGAGCACACACACACACACACACACACACACACACACACAAAAAAAAAAAAAAAAAAAAAAAAAAAAAAAAAAAAACATACACACACACACACACACACACACACAAAAAAAAAAAAAAAAAAAAAAAAAAAAAAAAAAAAAAACATACACACACACACACACACACACACACACACACACACACACACACACACACACACACACACACACACACACACACACACACACCAAGAAGAAACCGTTCATTCTAAATTATAGCTCGGAGTTTTTCTGGCTCATAATAATTTCTATATCCAGACTGAGTACTTACTTATTGCCATTTTGAAGATGATTGTATTAATGGCGATTTCTTGTAGCGATAGAAATAATTGTCACTATATTTTGTTACTGAATATGAATAAATTAATGGTGAAAGAAAGGAATGAGGAGAATGTATGATGAGGGGTTGTAATGAAAGGAATGGATGGTGAAGGAATAAAGGGACTGTGAGGGGAAGGAATGAGGGGAATATATAGTGAAGAGAAGGAATAAGGTAATGCATGATGATGAAGGAAGGAAAGAAGGAAGGAGAGGAGAGGGGAGGAAAGAAGGAAAGGAGAGGAAGAGGAAGGAAAGGAGAGGAAGAGGGAAGGAAAGGAGAGGAAGAGGAAGGAAAGGAGAGGAAGAGGGAAGGAAAGGAGAGGAAGAGGGAAGGAAAGGAAAGGAGAGGAAGAGGGAAGGAAAGGAGAGGAAGAGGAAGGAAAGGAGAGGAAGAGGAAAGGAAAGGAGAGGAAGAGAGAGGGAAGGAAAGGAGAGGAAGAGGAAAGGAAAGGAGAGGAAGAGGAAGGAAAGGAAAGGAGAGGAAGAGGGAAGGAAAGGAGAGGAGAGGAAGAGGGAAGGAAAGTAAAGGAGAGGAAGAGGGAAGGAAAGGAGGACACACACATACACACACATATCTACACAACACCATCAACACATATAATAATTTCTGTGATTTCTGTGATATATTCTGGAGAGTCTCTATTTGATCATGAATTAAGCATTACTGAGTCAATACAAACAGTTCCCTTTTCTCCCTCACTCCTTCAATCAATACATGATATATTTTTAAAGCACTGCAACAATATATTATTTGAACACATAAAATGCCTCTTCGTTCAACACATGATAAATTCTAAAACTTTGGTATATATACATAGCATTAACAACAAGCCACAAAGCAAAATACTAAATGTATACATACAATGAACACAAAAATAAAATCCAACGATCAAAACACTAAGATATATATAATGTATAGATATATATATATAGATAATTTATATTATAAGTTATTTTTAAATTGTCATTCACACTAGCAGTTAATACTCTAAAGTTCTAATTGTTGATCTAAGTTTGTCAAAATCTATGGTTCACACAAACTAAGCCTGCCTCTAGTAAGCTCGTGTATAGAGGCAAGGCTGAGAGCAAAGTTAGTAGGGGGAAAAATTCTGAGTGGGAGAGAAGTGGAGGGAGGGAACGAGGAG
>JAWZYT010002340.1:152500-159950 GCA_034508575.1 Petrolisthes manimaculis | reverse complement strand
GTAGGATTGACTATACCCAGATACAGTGAGGATTGATTCATTGATTGATGATGGAGGTAAACTGTTCTATATAGGCCTGGAAGAGTCTGAAGGTCGAAGGAAAAGATGACATTGAGATGGGACAGTAAACACGAAGATAATAGAAGGTACGGAGGGACGAAGGAGGAGGGTGAAGGTTACATGGAAAGATGGAACAGTAAACACGAAGGAACGGAGGGACGAGGGAGAAGGTGACACAGAGAGAAGCGACAGTAAACACGAAGGAAATAGATGGAAAGGAGGGACAAGAAAGAAGGTGACAGAAACGGGACAGTAAACAGGAAGGAAATAAAAGGAAAGTAGAGACAAGGGAGAATGTGACAAAGAGAAAAGAGACAGTAAACAGGAAGGAAATACAGTAAATGAATGAACAGTTGAAGAGGGATCAATGAAGGACTTGAACTAAGCCATTATTGGACACTTTTTGTTGTGGTGGTGTTTTTTCTTCTTGCATGTCACTATTGCCTTGGTTCGTGCCTTGGTGTAATTGGTTTATATTTTTTCCTACATGCCAATAGTTCCGTTTGCTTTCTAATCTAGTACTGAATTATCTTTTTACATCTACATACATATATACATACATACATACGATCAAACAACACTACAGTATGTGTGTCATTCTTCTGTATAGCATTTTAATATTTTCAGACAATGTAAACTGAACTATATCTTATATATTGTGTGTGTGCGTGTATGTTTGTACTGTGTGTGTGTGTATGTATTGGAGAAATATCATTACTTCAACCAACCAAGCAACCAGCAAACTTCACCATTCCTCCCTCCCAACCTCTTTTCCCCTCCCTACCTCTCTGTTCTTCAGTGTAGCAGTGCGTTCCACGTAGGGAGGTGGTGGCACTGGCACTATACTCTTTGACACTGGCACTATAAAGACTACCTACTTCTCATTGCTCCCTCTGATTTGGTTGGCACAGCAGACCTATACGAAGGTGAGAAGGAAAGGAAAAGATGGTGTGTGTGGTGTGTGAGAGAGAGAGAGAGAGAGAGAGAGAGAGAGAGAGAGAGAGAGAGAGAGAGAGAGAGAAAGAAAGAAAGAATGGAAGTGACATTGTTTGTGTGTGTGTGTGTGTGTGTGTGTGTGTGTGTGTGTGTGTGTGTGTGTGTGAAAGGTACATACATACATCTCTACAGAGGGCTCCTATCATCGTCACACCACACCGTCAGCTCTCAATAAACAAACAAGTTGTCTAGAAACTATAGTATGGTGTGGTGTGTAAGCGTGTTTGTATATATTGTGTAAATAGAAATATTAGAAACTAACTGAGTAACTATTCATACTTTATCCGTCACCACCACCAACAGATGAAGATGGTCATGTTGGGGGTCGGATGGTGCAGGGGTGTGGATGGCAAGGGGGTCAGGTGTGCTTCATGGTACTGAGTTTTCTTCTCGCTGTCAACTTGGTCGACAGCGTCAGCAAAGTAGATCAGAATGAGGCAGCCTTAATAACAGAAGACGCAACCAAAACCGAGGCACCAACAGCAGAGTTGTCCAAGGAAACCGTAAATACAGATGCAGACGTGGCCAAAACCGAGGCACCAACAGCAGAGTTGTCCAAGGAAACCGTAAATACAGATGCAGACGTGGCCAAAACCGAGGCACCAACAGCAGAGTTGTCCAAGGAAACCGTAAATACAGATGCAGACGTGGCCAAAACCGAGGCACCAACAGCAGAGTTGTCCAAGGAAACCGTAAATACAGATGCAGACGTGGCCAAAACCGAGGCACCAACAGCAGAGTTGTCCAAGGAAACCGTAAATACAGATGCAGACGTGGCCAAAACCGAGGCACCAACAGCAGAGTTGTCCAAGGAAACCGTAAATACAGATGCAGACGTGGCCAAAACCGAGGCACCAGCAGCAGAGTTGTCCAAGGAAACCGTAAATAAAGATGCGACCAAAACCGAGGCACCAGTAAAAGGTGCGGACACTACAAGTAAAGATACATCAACGTCCCCCACCAGGAAGGTTATTCCCTTCCTCGAGGTAAGACACACACTTAAGATAAAAACTCCATTATTTTCTGGCAATGTTTGGAGGACACAGTAATGTAGGGGAGCATAAACTACCCAAAATTTTAAGCCCTCTCTGGCTGTGGACAAGTGGTCCATTGGTTAAGGAGCTGAGCCTTAATTTGGCCTTAACCGAAAGATCCCAGGTACGAATCCCCGGTGGGGGTACAATTGTTTTAAAAAACATTGTTGACAAAAATAGGCCGAGAACGTTTCCCAGGCTTCACTGATCAAAATGGCGAATAACTTTTTACTCTAGGTCAAACGATGCGGCAGAGCATAGCGGATAAACAGACACACACACACACAGACAGACAGAGTGTTTTATATATATATAGATTTGGCCTTAAGCGAAAGATTCAGGTTCAAATCCCTGGTGGGGGTACAATAAAAAAAAAAAATTGACAAAAGATATTATTACCCTGATGTTGTCTTGAGAAATAGACGAAAGCTTGATACTCCGTTTTCTTTTACCTTGCGAGTATATATATATATATATATATATATATATATATATATATATATATATATATATATATATATATATATATATATATATATATATATATATATATATATATATATATATATTGCGTTTGCTTTCCAATCTAGTATTAAATTATCTTTTTACATCTACATACATATATACATACATACATACGATCAAGCAACACTACAGTATGTGTGCCATTTTTCTGTGATACATTTTAATATATCCACACGATGTAAACTGAAATATATCTTATATATTGGCACGTAGAAAAAAATTTAAACCAATTACACCAAGGCACGAACCAAGGCAATAGTGACATGCAAGAAGAAAAAACACCACCACAACAAAAAGTGTCCAATAATGGCTTAGTTCAAGTCCTTCATTGATCCCTCTTCAACTGTTCATTCATTTACTGTATTTCATTCCTGTTTACTGTCTCTTTTCTCTCTGTCACCTTCTCCCTTGTGCCTCCATCCCTTCTATTTCCTTCCTGTTTACTGTCCCTTTTCTGTCACCTTCTCTCTTGTCCCTCCTTTCCATCTATTTCCTTCGTGTTTACTGTCGCTTCTCTCTGTGTCACCTTCTCCCTCGTCCCTCCGTTCCTTCGTGTTTACTGTTCCATCTTTCTATGTAACCTTCACCCTCCTCCTTCGTCCCTCCGTACCTTCTATTATCTTCGTGTTTACTGTCCCATCTCAATGTCATCTTTTCCTTCGACCTTCAGACTCTTCCAGGCCTATATAGAACAGTTTACCTCCATCATCAATCAATGAATCAATCCTCACTGTATCTGGGTATAGTCAATCCTCACTATACTGTATCTAGATAGTCAATATTCACTGTACTGTATCTAGATAGTCAATATTCACTGTACTGTATCTAGATACAGTTAATCCTCACTATACAGTATATAGATACAGTCAATCCTCACTATACAGTATATACATACATTTAATCCTCACTGTATTTAGGTATAGGGGTGGGGGTCTTTCTTTACAATTACCAATCCCTACTCAGGTCCCATCAACCTTCCCTGATGATCTGAATAACTGTTTACTGGATACTTTGCCCATTGCTACTACACCTCGAATTGCCTGTGGTGCTCTCTGTACCATCAACCCCAAGTGCTATTTCTACTGTCTGAAAGGTGAGAAGGATGGTGGTGGTGTTTGCTATCTTCACTGTGTGTATGTGTGTGTGTATGTGTAATAATATTTGACTTGTATTGAGCTTTAAGGGACGAGTAGATAACAGAGGTCATGTTTATAGTTTGTTTTTGTTTCAGGTATTTTGTGTTACCTATTCAGCGCCAAGGTCAACAAACGGTGGAATGGAAAAGTGGAGAGTGAGAATGTCCTGACCTATGACCGATGCTTTACCAAATGGCATACACTTAACGACATTACAGAATTATTCACCAAAAGTTCTCCTACAGACGATGTGATCACCAAGGGTTTTTACTGCCTTAACCACACGTCAGGAGGATGTGTTAACATTGAAGCTGAAGACCCTCAATGGACTACTGTCATGCCCACCTCACAGCCAATTCATTCCGTCCACCTCGTTTCCCAAGTGGGCCAGGAACAAAACATGGTAGGAGTCCAGGTCCGGGTTGGAAAGGAAACAAATGGCCTCCTAAATCCAGCCCTGGATAAAGTAGCAATTGCCCCTGAACCAAATGAGTTAGTGATAATGGGTGGCAGCACTGTACTCACTGGTGAAGCCCTGGTGGTATACAAGCCAGGCAAAGCAGTTCTCACCTTCTGTGGCATTTTGGTGAACACGGAGGCATCGAGTGGCTCTTCTAGTGAGATAGTGAGTCCGGCAAAGGCGCCTAATACAGGGAGTTTGGAATCACTTTCGGGTAAAAATTAGATTGTCCATTTTGACCTAAAGTAGAATGAGCAGTGAGGAACAGGGGTGAAGAGGGAAGGAACAGAGGGTGAGAGAGAATCAAGGGTTATACATCAAAGGATTAACGAGGAATAAGGATGGAGGAAGGAAGGAAGGATTGGTGTATGTGGGAGAGGGAATGGAATGGGAGGATAGGAGGGTGTGGGAGAGGGAAGGGGAGGATAAGAGGGTGTGGGAGAGGGAATGGGAGGATAGGTGACTGGAGGAGAGGAATAGAAGACGAAGGGTCGGTGTGGCAGTGGGAGAGGGAGGGAGTGGGAGAGGGAGAGGGAGAGGGAGGGAGAGGGAGAAGGAGTAGGAGGGAGTGGGAGGAATAATCTGGGACAAAGACCAGAAACAAGTGGAAGTAAATAAAGAAGAGTCACAAACCAAGGTGTGTGTGTGTGTGTGTGTGAACCATTAGTAAGTATGATAGTTGTATCGGTCACTAATTTTTCCTTTAATATGATAGAGCATATATCTTGGAATAGTAAATTAATAATAATAATAATGATAATACTAATAATAAGATATGCAAAATTATATAAAGATAATAATTATATTAATAATAGGGGTAATAATGATAATAATTATAATATCGTTATAATAATAACAATAATAATAATAATAATAATAATAATAATAATAATGAAACTAATAATACAAACAAGTACCGGCACTAATAATTGAAACATATCTATACTGATAACAATAATAATTAAGATAATAATAATAATGATAATAATAATGATAATAATAAGATTTCATTGGTAGATAGTAAGTTTTATCCACAATATTAACACGACTGTACTCTTTATATTATATGTACTAAAAACACGATATGTTTATTTTAGTTTAGTTAATAATATGTACTAAAACACACGTGATGTACAGTTGTGGTCAATAATAATCATCCACATATGAGTATCTCAAACCATTTGGTGTTTAATGTGTTCACGTTCACATAAATTATGATGTTATTGTTTTAAGTAGTGTGTAGCTGCTTGTAGGAAATTAATAGATGGTACTTGACCTATTTATTGGAAAGTTTATCATCTAAGGAACAGAGAGAAGCTGTCAAATTCTCACGTGAATTAACTCTATATAAATTAGTATATTTGGCCACGACTGTACATTTTGGATTGGTTATTCACTGGTAACACAACTGTAACCTACTCTTAATAATAAATAAATAGATAAATAAATATATAGATGCTCATTGCTGTACACAAAACATAAACACATTACCTCTTTACATATATGCACATAATATAACCTTTGAAAATTAAAGTATTATAAAGTATACTTGTGTGTTGTTTTGACTATACCGGATAATATATTGTTTTTATTTATGATTTTAGAAAATAATTTATATAATTATGAAGTCTTGAATATTTGTCTTATTGTCTCTTAATATTTTTTTTATTATGACTCCATAAAATAACTCCATCATTTTTTATATTTTTGTTGGGACATTGTAAAAATATTGTGGATATTATTAATATTTGAATATTCACAGCTTGGTAATTAAAAAAAATAAAGGAGTAAAATAATCTACCAAAATATATGATAATGATGATAATGATAATAATAATAATAATAATAATAATAATAATAATAATAATAATAATAATAATAATAATAATAATAATAATAATAATATATGCTTCAGTATTTTTCATCAAACACACACACACACACACACACACACACGCTCTTTCATGACACAGACACATACACAAACGCATAATTAATTTTTATTCATGGTTATTCATTTATTATTTTTTTATTAATCCATTTTCATTTTTTTCATTTAGTTTCATATTTATTCATTAATTCATTATCATTCATATATTTTCATTGGTGTTGTTTATTCTCTCTTATTCATTCATTCATCCATAAAACATTTTAGTAGGAAAAATGAAAGACGGTAATATTTTGAGGAAGACTGAGTTTCTTATTTTGGTAATCCTAATAATAATAATAATAATAATAATAATAATATAATGTTGTTACTGTACACTATAATTATATTGGGTTCATTGGAGCGTCTTGATTCCTCCAATGTATGTATGTACAGTCGTGGACATAAGTTTGAATGCACATATGGATACCTCAAACACAATTGCTGTCTAATGTTTTCACGTTCTCATAATTGTGTATATTATTGTTTTGAATAGTGAGTAGCTGCTTGTAGTAGATTATAAGTTTGTACAGTTGGACACATAAAGGGGTGGTACAGCCCAAGTGAAAGATGATCCATTTCTCCCAATATCAAGTTCCTTATTAGTGCCAAATAGGAGACATCAGGGGCAGTAGTCAGTATTGAGGATGGTGTGTGTGTGTGTGTTCCTTAGTGCCAAATAGGAGACATCAGGGGCAGATGTCAGTATTGAGGATGGTAATAAAAAGCAAGTACCTGATAATAGACACTGGTTACTCAAATGGGACAATTATCTTTAAAACACCTGGGCTGTACCACCCATTCATGTGTCCAACTGTACATTAACTTACGTATTGGAAAGTTTTTCAGCTAAACGAACAGAGGGAAAACTGTCAAAGGTTCATATGAGTTACCCCAATGTGGATGATGATAATTATTGACCACGACTGTACTGCCAAGAAACAGGACTTTGTGAACGAGAATAATGGTACCAGTTGGTCTGTTGCTTGGAGGAATCAGTTGCTCCAGATTAACCACCAACACATACTGGAATTTGCATAGTTTGGAGGGACCAATTATTCGTTTCCAAAAAATATATATCTACCGGTTGTATATATATTATTTTAGAGGAAGGTGAGGACTGAAGGCAAGAGCAACTTACTCTACTAACTTATTTAAGGACCCTGTAATTGTGTATTATGTGAATTGGAGGCTACTGATTCCTCCTGACTAGGCCACGAAACAAGTTTATTCTATATATATATAAATGTGTGTGTGTGTTTCGTGGCAGGATTTGGAGGACTCGTATATCTCCAATTTTCTGACTACATCA
>JAWZYT010002340.1:127500-145000 GCA_034508575.1 Petrolisthes manimaculis | reverse complement strand
TAGGTGGTCTGGAAATAAGATCTCTATAGGTGGGTCTGGAAGTCAGGGTAGGTTCATTGGTCTATCACACTGGAACACATTTTTTTTTCTCTCCTTCGTCCTTCATTCTTTCCATGGCCCATTTACTGTTATATAATATTTCACACTTCTGATTTATGAAGGTAATTCTTGATGGAGAGAGGAAGAAAGGAGGAAATAAGGAAGGAATGAACAAGGAAGGAAGGAAATGAGAATGGAAAGGAAGGAAGAATAGGAGGAGGAGAAGAGGAAAGAAAGGAAGGAAGGGAGAAAGGAGAAAAAAAGGAAAAAAGGAAGGAAGGAAAGGAGGAAAGAAGGAAGAGAGGAAGGAGGCTTAATAGTGTATCAAATTATCCCAGATTTTTCATTCCTCCTTCATTCATCCCTCGTCCTGACGTGGGGGGGGGGGGGGGATGACGTGGGGGTGGGGGGGAATGACAAGGGGGATAGAGCATCTTCTCGGTTTTTATTTGGGGGTGGGAAGGGGGGGGGGCAGATTGCTGTTGGGGGTTTGGGTGAAGAGAAGTAACTGGGAGATGGGAGGGGAGGGGGTAAGAGAAGTGATAGGAGGGAGAGGGGGGGGTTTGGCCTAGTTGTTATACTTTGGGGGTGGGAGGGATGGGACAGGGGAGGGGCCAGGTTGGGGGGTATGGGGGGGTGGCAGGAGGGGGTTTAAAGGTGCACTGTGTCTTAACTCTTTGAATGTGCGTCTTCCTTTTCTTTTTTTCTTTTTTTTTTTTTAATTCTATTTTTTGTGGCACTATCCTTTTAGATATTATTATTTGTGGCCCTATTTTTTGCCACTATTTTCTGTGGTACTATTTTTTGTACTATTATTTGTGGTACTATTTCTTGTACTATTTTTTGTGGTACTATTTTTTGTACTATTTTTTTATACTATTTTTCTGGTACTATTTTTGGTGATACTATTTTTTGCAGTACTATTTTTTGTGATACTACTTTTGCAGTACTATTTTTAGTAGTACTATTAATCGTGGTACTATTATTCGTGGTACTATTATTTTTCGTTGTACTATTTGTAATATATATATATATATATATATATATATATATATATATATATATATATATATATATATATATATATATATATATATATTTATTTTTTTTTTTTTTTTTTTTATTACTAAATTCATATTATTTGTCTTGAGACTATTTCGTCGTGTGATTTTTCACCCCATATTCTTGAATATTTTGTTTTCCTTGGAACTTAATTTTCCATGTGATTTTTTTTTTTTTTACAAGCACTGGGCTTCGCCCACCACGGCTGCGCCGAATAACGAAATAACATAGGAAATAACAACACACACACCTGTCTGTAATCATCACTTGAAACACTAGTACAAATTAGTACAAAATACTTATATATGTAGTACTGTACAAATAGTAATGTAATATTTAAATTATATCCTCATACACTATTTACATCAAGAGAAATTATGAACACTAAATATTCCACAGCATATATTCCATTGGTGAAAGGCCTCAATGATATTATTATTATTATCTTATTGTTTATTTATTTGTTTTATATTTGTGTGTTTTTCTGATGGACGTGATTATAAACAATAGATAATGAATGATGATGACTGCTGTGTGATGATGATGATGATGATGATGGTAGTGATGGTGATGATGGTGATGGTATTGATGGTGCAGATAGGAGTGAGATTCCATTCTTTCCAGTCACTCTCCCTTTCCAGTTACTCTCCCTATCAGTTCTCCTTTAAGAAACCCTGTGATGTAGTCAGAAAATTGGAGGTAAATGAGTCCTTCAAAAACTGCCTGCCACGACGCACCACCTATATGGAAGGAGTGTGTTTTGAAGCAAAATAGTCAGGAGGAATCAGCAGGAGTCTCCAAATTCCATACACGATCACTGGGGCCTTTTTAATTACAGTACCCTCCTTGCTCCTTTCCTTCTGACAGTGTCCTTCGTGCTTGCTTGCTTGGTTGGTGTCTGTTTGTCTGTCTGTCCTACCTCGTCCCACAGTGTGTTTCATCAGGACCAGGACTTCCTGTACACGACTGATTTTTCAATGGATTTTGTTTTTGTCTTGCTGTGTTGTGGCTCCAAATGTCATGACTTGCTCTGGGAAAGATAGACGGATGGAAGGAAGGAAGGACTGAACGAAGGAATGGATAATTATGAAGGACTGCAGGAAGGGAAGAAGGATATGAAGGAAGGACTGCAGAAAGGGAAGAAGGATATGAAGGAAGGACTGCAGAAAGGATGGAAAGACAGGAAGCACCGAACGTAATGATGGATATGAATGAATGAAAAAAAAAAACAATATGAGAATGTACGAACTTATGAACGAAACATGGAATGCAACATGATAAAATACATTTGTTTGTACACTTCTGAATCAAAGTCGGATTTACCGACTATTCTGCTAAAAATAATCTACTGATGAAAACAAACAGCTGGAAGTGTGACCCTGAAAAGTGGTCTCAATTATCCCTGGGAGTGTGACTGGAAGAGTGACTGCCTTAGCTGTTGTCACTGTGTGGGCTGGCACCTTTTTCCATTGATGAAATGTCATTGACGGAGGCAACAGGGGGCATTGGGTTGTCAATACCCTCCAGCTCAACGTTTGAATTTTGGGAGGCGAGGAAATTGAGGTACTCCTGACGAAGAACGGGGTCCTTGGGGCACCAATCTGATGCGGGTACAAACGTCTTCTTCACTGCATCCAGGAAGGTCGGCTCAGTGTTACGTCTCTTGTACACCTCCACTATGAAGAAGATGGGCACCAACATACAGGCAAACACGGCCAGGGAGATGCCAAAACCTGAACACAAAAGAAAACTATAAGTATACAAACACATAACATAGACAAATAATGTTGTAGATAAATATTACCCTTGGAACTATAAAACATACAGGTTACATAATATAGATAAATAGTATTGTACATTAATATTACTCTGGGAACATATGTAATGATTAAACAATATATACAGTACTTTGAAAACAGAGAAATGGGTAAACACTGTCGTCCCTTCCCCTTCTATACACACACACACACACACAATCAAAACTCACCGATTACACCTGGGCTGTACTCGTAGGACCCTGCCTTGAACGGCTTGGCGATGACTCGACTGTAGATGAAGATGATGCCAAGGAGGACAGGCATAATGAAGGCCCAACTGAACATAGTATACCACGGCGTCTTTCTATTCAACATAAACTCAATGTCACGGCAGAACTTCTGGACGCCGTAGACCCATTGGACGGCTATTACCTCCAACACCGTCAGTATAAAGATGATGAAACCCTGTACATGAATATAATATACCATTGTAAGGTTACATTGATGATTACATAACGTTATATACTGTATAATATATATATAATACAGTATTACAGTTATATTGATGATTACATAACATTATAATACCAGATAGCTATATATCACACCATTACAGTTAAACATTCTCTCTCTATATCTCTCTTCAACACAACACACAGCATCTCTCTACTCACGCCTCCGTAGTAGTCGACCAGCGCGAGAATAAACTGTCCCTGGGGTGTGATGTAGAAGAGACCGAGGAAGAAGCTCACCCCACACACCACCAACGTCACCAGCCACTTCTTGATGTGAGGCAGCTCGTCACGGATGATGGTGATGATACAGCCGGTCAAAGCCGTGGCACTACCCACGCCAAGGGTGAACAACATCAGGAAGAACATCACCGCGAACAGCTGTTGAGGGGGAGAACACGGAGGGGAAAATTATGGAAACTCGCGGGCAAGATGATGAACAAAAACAAAAAAGAGAATCACGAGTGAAAGATGAAAAAAGTTAATCGTGTCGGAAAGATGAAAAAAACAATTATGAAGAGCGTGCAAAACAACAAAACGAAAACAAAACACACAAAACATCAAAAAAATTAATTGACCCCTGCGAACCGGGAGGGGGGGCCCTTGCTTCCACATTCTAGCCCTGCCGCTAGCGTCAAAATTCCTCGATTTCCCCTATATTCACAACGCTCTCACTCTTAACCTATATAGTGTACTGACTTCAATATTATTTCTTACATACCTTCAACCTTTCCTCTATCGAATGGTACCATCTGGAGGGCTGTACGATGTGTAGTTATGGAGATAGGGCGAGTTGAAGTGGACCATGTTTGCGCTTGAATCACCAGTGTGTTTGACTCGACCGTTTATTCACTCGTATTGCTACTATTATGTATTTATATGTCATGATTACAACACTAAAAATAGTATGAACACTTGGAGGAATATATCATCGTTTAACTGTCACGTAGAAAATTATAAACAAACTGATTTGTACCGTAGGAAACACGTATATTTACTATCATTCGCGCCTGTATGGGCGTGTTTGTGGTGTTATTTTCTTATTACTACCAATATGTATTGTGCGTCATTATCTATACACAAAAAATAATTTGTATCCTTGTAGGAATTTCATGGTGTCACTGTCACGTACAAATATTCACTACGGTATTGTCTTACGATCGTTAGAGCACAAATTCGGACAAGGGCAAATACTTAAACATAACCCAGCCATCGTGGGTTCCCAGAATCAACTGAGTGGATAGCGGATCGATATAGTGAGTGTGTTTACTAGCCGGCTGACAAGAAAAACGAGCCCTACATAGCCGTAAATGATGGGAAATAGTTATGACGGTATAACTCGTCAGCCGGACTGCACGTACTGACGGTCTATCACGTCACCCGGACTGCAGGGGTTAAGAATGCGTAAAATTGATTAAGAGTCCATGGAGTACAAACCTGAGGAACGACATCGAAGCGGGCCAACACATCAGGGTAGCTGACGAAGGCGAGGGAGGTGCCGCCGCCCTTGACAACATCCTCCACTTTGACTCCGAGTTGATCCGCCAAGTGCCCCAGGATGCAGAAGGTGGTGAAGCCGGCCAGGAGGGAGGTGAGGGTATCGGTGATGGAGATGATGGTTGCATCACGGTAAACATTTTGACGGAAGGGGTTAAACGAAGAGTACATAATGATGGTACCGAACCCGACGGAGAGACTGAAGAACGATTGGTCCACCGCTGCATACCACACCTGTGAAATGAAAGACGTTAGTTAATACCTGTTTAGTGATAGACGTATTACACCTGTTTAGTGATAGACGTTAATAAATACTACACCTGTTTTGTGAAAAACGTTATTTAATACCACACTTGTTTAGTGAAAGATGTTAATAAATACCACACCTGTTTAGAGATAGACGTTAATTGATACCTTACACCTGTTTTGTGAAAGACGTTAATTAATACTACACCTGTTTAATGAAAGACGTTAATCAATACTACACCTGTTTAATGTTGGTGTGTTCTTTTGTTGGTGATTCCTCCAAACTATGCCACGAAACAACAGATCTCCTATTAGTACCATTGAAGGCATCTGTTTTCTGGCATAGTTTAGAATGAATCAATAGCTTCTTTAATTTAGTAGTTTATTTACTTTTAGTTGAAGCCCCAACACTCTGGGGAACGTTGCCGCTAAAGGCCATGCACGATTAAGTTAAATAGCCTTTTACCAATAAGAGTCACTCCTTCAAACCAACATCATCTCAGGTAGAAAAAGAGAAAACGTAAAAACCCTGAATGAGAAACTCACGCCCGGTTCCAAGAGCTTCCCCCATCTGGGTTTGATGAAGTAGAGGACGCCCTGGAGAGCCCCAGGGAGTGTGGCGCCCTTGATGAGCATGGTGATCAACACGAAGTAGGGGAAGAGGGCGGTGAAGTAGGCGGCTTTACCGGAGCTCTGGACGCCCTTGGCCAACACGATGAAGAGAATGATCCAAGAGAGCAAGAGGCAGAGGGTGAGACGCCATTCAGGAAGGCCCAACCCGTTGTCCAAACCTTTAGGGTCCAGGTTAAGCACATAACGTCTGTGGGGATATAGAGTGGCCACGTCACCATGAATAGTAGAAGATAAAATTATACTGTATATATTGACTTGAAACACACACACACACACACACACTACTTACATACACATATATATAATTATACGTTACACACACACAAACACTCACACTACTTACATACAAAGACATAAGTTACACAAACAGACACACACTAACCAGACAACAACAACACCACTACTCACGTGAAATATTCCTCTGCAGCTGAGGTGAGGTTAGTGGCGTTGACTCCAACGGCTTCCTCCAGCACCGTGCGGTTGGTGGTGGAGTCGACGCACGTGGTGGAGGACCAGTCACCACACATGGACCACGGCAACACGCTACTGAAGGAGGCGAAGAAGTAGTAGACGGTGAGGGCCATGAGGGACATGTAGTACGTTACCACGCACCACGACGCAAAGGCCTGCCCGTATCCAACTCCTGTAGGAGAAATTAGTTAAGTTAGTTAGTTTGTTTGTTAGTTAGTTTATTGACGTTTTGCTTTGTGTGTGTGTGTGTTAGATGGATGTGTCCCTAGATAACATTTCTTGGTACATACATAAATACACTTGTGCTCACCTCTAAACGCCGGCACCATGCCCCACACCCTGACGGTACCCGCTGAGCAGAACTGTCCCATGATGAGTTCCATGTAGTACAGAGGCTTGCCAATGATCATCAACACCAGGATATAGGGGATGAGGAAAGCACCACCACCGTTTTCCAGAGCCACGAACGGGAAGCGCCACACGTTGCCAAGACCCACGGACATAGCAATACACGAGAGCACGAACTCGATGGAGTTAGCCCACTGATCTCTTCCTGCATTCTCTCCCTCTCCCTCATCTTCATTCCCTGCTCCTCCTGACGGCGACGATGACTGCTGCTGCTGGTAGAAGGAGAAAACTTGTGTTATTATTAAATGAAAGGGGATACTTGTACTCTCATAATGGCTATTGATTCTTTCAAACTATTCAAAACAAAACTGGCATAGTTTTTCAACCTAGCGAATATTACAATTAATGGCTTCCTTGTATATAAATATGTAATCATACTTATTAATTTTTGTCAATTGTAATGCAAACCAAGACAAATTATTAACTAGTCATTTGTAACAGTTGTTAAGTTCTAGTGAAGATGTTTGATATCTTCACTTTGTTAACCTGCATGGTGTGTGTTAGTTCACCTGGAAGCTAACCTGGGATATGTTAGGGGTTTCTTCAATGGGCACTGAGGTTTCATTCTCATTGTTATTTGCCACTATGGGGGATATGATTGAAGTTTGGATGGCCACTGAGGCATTATTCATGTCGTTATTTGCCATTATGTTTGTCACCTCGAGGTCAGCAACGTAACACAATTGTATATAAAGTTCTCTAGTTAACCTTCATGGGAGATAACCTGGAATATGATCATGTGACTTGTGATAGATAGATAGATAGATAGACAAAGTTTGCCTGCCTGTTACACTTGAACCTGACCTGACCTAACTTAACATAATATTCATGACCTCACCCATTTTAACCATACACAAGCACTGGCTTCGCCATCCACGGTTACGCCGTGGGTGCTTGGGCTGTGGCGCTGCTCGCTGCGCTCGTCCCCCCCCCAACCCCAATCTGATGTCCCACCGGGTAGTGAAGATGTTAATATTTATCTCTGCTAAATCCACCACGGCTGCGCCGTGGGTTCTTTTGCCTGCGGCGCTGCTCGCTGCGCTCGCCCCTTCACCCACCCCCAATCAGATGTCACACCAGGTAGTGAAGATGTTAACTCTTATCTAACCGACATTTGTAACATTAAATGCATTGTCACGGAATCAGCCTGGAATCGACCTTCACTTCGGGTTTTTATATTTTTGAAAAGTTTTATCATTTTCAGAAGTTATATTTTTTTATATACTACTAAGATTTTTTGGTACTTTTTTGGTGATACAATTTTTTGCAGTACTATTTTTTGTGGTACTATTATTCGTGGTACTATTTTCTTGGCACTATTTTTTCTGGTACTATTTTTCGTAGTACTAATATTCGTAGTACTATTTTTTGTGGTACTATTATTCGTAGTACTATTATTTTTGGTTGTACTATTTGTCATCTTTATACTTTATTTTTTTTTTGTATTAGTAAATCCATATTGTTTTTCTTAAGACTATTTCGTCGTGTTTCCCCCCCCCCCCCACCCCATATTCTTGCCTAATTTGTTTTCCTTGGAACTTATTTTTCCATGTGATTTTTTTTTCATATAATTTCATGTTTGTTTGTTTTTTCTTGGAACTATGTTTCATTTTTAGGATTTTTTTTTTTTTTTTGTATAATAAATCAAACTCAGGCATTTATTTTAATAACTATTTATTCAAGTCTTTATTTCTAGGTCAAAGGTGGAGGGGGTATTGTTTTGGAGGAGGAGGAGGGGAGGGGGGGGGGGCAACTGAATCCTCCAAACCATGCCATGAAACAGATTATTTATTATATATTGTTCATCCTGTTTTCTGGCATACTTTGGAGGAATCAAGGCACTCCAATGTAACAAAAATGTATTACCTACCTCCCTTTAAAATAATAATATTATTATTATTAAACCTGACACAACCTGGGGAGTGAGTGCCTGGCAAACACACACATTATGTACAATTGCCAGCACATATAACTGGTACACGAAATGAGGATTAACAGCTCTGAATGTACCAGTTATGAGTGACGGCAACTGTACAGCCGGCAGAAAAAAAATTTGATCCTGTCGCTAAACCTGCTATAAGTCATAAAAAAAAAGTAAGTATGGAAATAATTATAAGCTTCACAGGCTCGTAAACAAAACAAAAAATAAGAGACGTTTATCAATATTTACTTGATGGAGTTTTTAAATCTGTATTGGTGAAAATTAAAAAAGAAAAAGAAAAAAAGTGATGTTTATTAATTTACTTGATGGATAGTTTTATAATTTTGTATTAGTGAAAACTTAATAAATAAGAGATGTTTAATCATTTATATACCTCATGGATAGTTTTATAATTCTGTATTGATGAAAAAAAAAGTGATGTTTATTAATTTACTTGATGGATAGTTTTATAATTCTGTATTGTTGAAAATAATGGTGTTGTACTTCTGTATTGATGAATGTGTTTGTGTTTGTTTTCCTTCAAGTGGCCCCGAGTGAGGCGAAAAGATATTGGCCGCCGACTGTACGTAAATAAACACATGTGTAGCCACGACCAGGATAATTGGAAAGCATTATTATATTTGTACACAAACACACACACACACTGAGGATCATTCTGGCACACATATTTATAATTATAATTATAATGATGACAATAATAGCAATTATAATAATAATAATAATAAAATCATAATAAAATTGATAATATTAATAATAATAACGAAATAACATAGGAAATAACAACACACACACCTGTCTGTAATCATCACTTGAAACACTAATACAAATTAGTACAAAATACTTATATATGTAGTACTGTACAAATAGTAATGTAATATTTAAATTATATTATATCCTCATACACTATTTACATCAAGAAAAATTATGAACACTAAATATTCCACAGCATATATTCCATTGGTGAAAGGCCTCAATGATATTATTATTATTATTTTATTGTTTATTTATTTGTTTTATATTTGTGTTTTTTTCTGATGGACGTGATTATAAACTATAGATAATGAATGATGATGACTGCTGTGTGATGATGATGATGATGATGGTAGTGATGGTGATGGTATTGATGGTGCAGATAGGAGTGAGATTCCATTCTTTCCAGTCACTCTCCCTATCAGTTCTCCTTTAAGAAACCCTGTGATGTAGTCAGAAAATTGGAGGTAAATGAGTCCTTCAAAAACTGCCTGCCACGACGCACCACCTATATGGAAGGAGTGTGTTTTGAAGCAAAATAGTCAGGAGGAATCAGCAGGAGTCTCCAAATTCCATACACGATCACTGGGGCCTTTTTAATTACAGTACCCTCCTTGCTCCTTTCCTTCTGACAGTGTCCTTCGTGCTTGCTTGCTTGGTTGGTGTCTGTTTGTCTGTCTGTCCTACCTCGTCCCACAGTGTGTTTCATCAGGACCAGGACTTCCTGTACACGACTGATTTTTCAATGGATTTTGTTTTTGTCTTGCTGTGTTGTGGCTCCAAATGTCATGACTTGCTCTGGGAAAGATAGACGGATGGAAGGAAGGACTGAACGAAGGAATGGATAATTATGAAGGACTACAGGAAGGGAAGAAGGATATGAAGGAAGGACTGCAGAAAGGGAAGAAGGATATGAAGGAAGGACTGCAGAAAGGATGGAAAGACAGGAAGCACCGAACGTAATGATGGATATGAATGAATGAAAAAAAAAAAAACAATATGAGAATGTACGAACTTATGAACGAAACATGGAATGCAACATGATAAAATACATTTGTTTGTACACTTCTGAATCAAAGTCGGATTTACCGACGATTCTGCTAAAAATAATCTACTGATGAAAACAAACAGCTGGAAGTGTGACCCTGAAAAGTGGTCTCAATTATCCCTGGGAGTGTGACTGGAAGAGTGACTGCCTTAGCTGTTGTCACTGTGTGGGCTGGCACCTTTTTCCATTGATGAAATGTCATTGACGGAGGCAACAGGGGGCATTGGGTTGTCAATACCCTCCAGCTCAACGTTTGAATTTTGGGAGGCGAGGAAATTGAGGTACTCCTGACGAAGAACGGGGTCCTTGGGGCACCAATCTGATGCGGGTACAAACGTCTTCTTCACTGCATCCAGGAAGGTCGGCTCAGTGTTACGTCTCTTGTACACCTCCACTATGAAGAAGATGGGCACCAACATACAGGCAAACACGGCCAGGGAGATGCCAAAATCTGAACACAAAAGAAAACTATAAGTATACAAACACATAACATAGATAAATAATGTTGTAGATAAATATTACCCTGGGAACTATAAAACATACAGGTTACATAATATAGATAAATAGTATTGTACATTAATATTACTCTGGGAACATATGTAATGATTAAACAATATATACTGTACTTTGAAAACAGAGAAATGGGTAAACACAGTCGTCCCTTCCCCTTCTATACACACACACACACAATCAGTCTGTGTATTGACCCTCAGAACTCACCAATTGCACCTTGGCTGAACTCGTAGGACCCTGCCTTGAGTGGCTTTGCGATGGCTTGACTGTAGGTGAAGATGATGCCAAGGAGGACAGGGATAAGGAAGGCCCAACAGAACTTCCAATACAACGACGTCTTTCTTTTCAACATAAACTCAATGTCACGGCAGAACTTCTGGACGCCGTAGACCCATTGGACGGCTATTACCTCCAACACCGTCAGTATAAAGATGATGAAACCCTGTACATGAATATAATATACCATTATAAGGTTACATTGATGAATATCACAGCATTACAGTTAAACATTCTCTCTCTATATCTCTCTTCAACACAACACACAGCATCTCTCTACTCACGCCTCCGTAGTAGTTGATCAGCTCGAGAATAAACTGTCCCTGGGGTGTGATGTAGAAGAGACCGAGGAGGAAGCCCACCCCACACACCACCAACGTCACCAGCCACTTCTTGATGTGAGGCAGCTCGTCACGGATGATGGTGATGATACAGCCGGTCAAAGCCGAGGCACTACCCACGCCAAGGGTGAACAACATCAGGAAGAACAACACCGCGAACAGCTGTTGAGGGGGAGAACACGGAGGGGAAAATTATGGAAACTCGCGGGCAAGATCATGAAGAAAAAAAAAAAAAGAATCGCGCGTGAAAGATGAAAAAAATTAATTGTGTCGGAGAGATGAAAAAACAAAAATAAGAGCGTGGAAAACAACAAAACGAAAACCAAACACAACATAAAAAAAATTGTGATATGAATTAATTAAGAACGCATAAAAAGTATTAAGAGTCCATGGAGTACAAACCTGAGGAACGACATCGAAGCGGCCCAACACATCGGGGTAGCTGACGAAGGCGAGGGAGGTGCCGCCGCCCTTGACAACTTCCTCCACTTTGACTCCGAGTTGATCCGCCAAGTGTCCCAGGATGCAGAAGGTGGTGAAGCCGGCCAGGAGGGAGGTGAGGGTATCGGTAATGGAGATGATGGTTGCATCACGGTAAACATTGTGACGGAAGGGGTTGTACGAAGAGAACATAATGATGCTACCAAACCCGACGGAGAGACTGAAGAACGATTGGTCCACCGCTGCATACCACACCTGTGAAATGAAAGACGTTAGTTAATACTTGTTTAGTGATAGACGTTAATAAATACTACACCTGTTTTGTGAAAAACGTTATTTAATACCACACTTGTTTAGTGAAAGATGTTAATTAATACCACACCTGTTTAGAAATAGACGTTAATTGATACCTTACACCTGTTTTGTGAAAGACTTTAATTAATACTACACCAGTTTAATGAAAGACGTTAATCAATACTACACCTGTTTAACCCCTAAAGGACCGGGGGTAGTGAAATTATTGTGCCCGCCAGGACCGGGGGTTGAGCGAAAAACACGTAAAATAGCCTGTTTTTGCATGCTCTGTACTCCTAACCTACAACGAACAAGTGAATTATTTTAGTACCATGAGAACGAGCACTTTTCCTCTTTCGATTTGGTACCAATGTAAAGTTTGTAGATTTAATGGTTACAGAATTACGACGAGTTGAATGAGGTACTGTCGCCATACGGTGAGCGCTAGTGTTTGGGTGGGTGCGCTGACCGTGGCGAGGTAGTAGAAAATGGGGATAGGCGCTCGTCGGCTAAGCCACTCACCAGCACACTCGGACATAACAAGATCAATAATTCCTCAATTTTACCCTAGAAAAGGCAGTGTGTACTCAGTCTGAGCATCCCATCCTACTATAAACCAGTGTAGCCAACGTCTGGAGTAAAAAAAATTGGGGAAAATTCCTTAACCTTGGGAAATTTTAACAATCCGGTATATGCCGGGCCCGGTCCTTTAGCGGCAACCCGTCATATGCCGGGCCCGGTCCTTTAGGGGTTAATGTTGGTGTGTTCTTTTGTTGGTGAATTGGAAGGTCTTTGATTCCTTCAAACTATGCCACGAAACAACAGATCTCCTATTAGTACCATTGAAGGCATCTGTTTTCTGGCATAGTTTAGAATGAATCAATAGCTTCTTTAATTTAGTAGTTTATTTACTTTTAGTTGAAGCCCCAACACTCTGGGGAACGTTGCCGCTAAAGGCCATGCACGATTAAGTTAAATAGCCTTTTACCAATAAGAGTCACTCCTTCAAACCAACATCATCTCAGGTAGAAAAAGAGAAAACGTAAAAACCCTGAATGAGAAACTCACGCCCGGTTCCAAGAGCTTCCCCCATCTGGGTTTGATGAAGTAGAGGACGCCCTGGAGAGCCCCAGGGAGTGTGGCGCCCTTGATGAGCATGGTGATCAACACGAAGTAGGGGAAGAGGGCGGTGAAGTAGGCGGCTTTACCGGAGCTCTGGACGCCCTTGGCCAACACGATGAAGAGAATGATCCAAGAGAGCACGAGGCAGAGGGTGAGACGCCATCCAGGAAGGCCCAACCCGTTGTCCAAACCTGAAGGGTCCAGGTTAAGCACAACATGTCTGTAGGGATATAGAGTGGCCACGTCACCATGAATAGTAGATAACATTATACTGTATATTTTGACTTGAAACACACACATACACACACTTCATGTACAGTATCGGCAAAAAAAGACGCTACCTCCCACCGACATCGACGCTACCTACAACATCGTGACATAAAATTATGGCAGATTTCATTAAAAAAAATATATATATATGTATTGTTCTGGTACCCACCAATTAGTACTTTGTCATACATATTTTTTTTTTTTTTATGAAATCTCCCATAATTTCATATCACGATGTTGTAGGTAGTTCCGATGTAGGTGGGATGTAGCGTCTTTTTTTGCCAATACTGTACTTACATACACAGATATATAATTATACGTTACACACACACTCACACTACTTACATACAAAGACATATGTTACACAGACACACACTAACCGGGACAACAGCAACACCACTACTCACGTGAAATATTCCTCTGCAGCTGAGGTGAGGCTAGTGGCGTTGACTCCAAGGGCTTCCTCCAGCACCGTGCGGTTGGTGGTGGAGTCGACGCACGTGATGGAGGACCAGTCACCACACATGGACCACGGCAACACGCTACTGAAGGAGGCGAAGAAGTAGTAGACGGTGAGGGCCATGAGGGACACGTAGTACGTCACCACACACCACGTCGCAAAGGCCTGCCCGTATCCAACTCCTGTAGGAGGAATTAATTAAGTTAGTTAGTTAGTTAGTTAGTTTGTTTATTAGTTAGTTTATTGATGTTTTGCTTTGTGTGTGTGTGTGTGTGTGTGTGTGTGTGTGTGTGTGTGTGTGTGTTGGATGGATGGTGTCCCTAGATAATATTTCTTGGTATATTTCGCACACAGTCTCGGTTAACATTCTCTCTCCACTCACCCCCAATACATACATACACTTGTGCTCACCTCTAAACGCCGGCACAATGCCCCACACCCTGACGGAACCCGCTGAGCAGAACTGTCCCATGATGAGTTCCATGTAGTACAGAGGCTTGCCAATGAACATCAACACCAGGATATAGGGGATGAGGAAAGCACCACCACCGTTTTCCAGAGCCACGAACGGGAAGCGCCACACGTTGCCAAGACCCACGGACATAGCAATACACGAGAGCAGGAACTCGATGGGGTTAGCCCACTGATCTCTTCCTGTATTCTCTTCCTCTCCCTCATTCCCTGCTCCTCCTGACGGCGACGATGACTGCTGCTGCTGGTAGAAGGAGAAAACTTGTGTTACTAAATGAAAGGGGATACCTGTACTTTCATAATGGCTATTGATTCTTTAAAACTATTCAAAACAAAACTAGCATAGTTTGTCAACCTAGCGAATATTACAATTAATGGCTTCCTTATATATATATATATATATATATATATATATATATATATATATATATATATATATATATATATATATATATATGAAATCGTTTCCTAGACTCACATAGACACCTGTTCTTCATATCTGTATTTTTCAAAGTCACACACACGGCACTCGTTTTCTACATATACCAAAATATGATGCAGAACGATATTTGGTATAAGATCTTAACTCGCACTCAATTACTTTTCTATTGCAAGTAACGACAACAAGAGTGACTCCATGAAGCAACTGGAGAAAACTGGTGGTCGCACCAAGGTAATCTGGCATTCATTCGCCCTCCTTCAATGTCAAGACACACACATGGCACTCGTCACAAATCATTTAGTATGCAGGAACTAAAATTATTCGACCTTCTATCCCAAGGATAGAAGGCTGGAGCCCACGAGTGTAACGTCTTCTTGGTGGCAAGTAGGAGCTGAACTAACTATTTTCAAATCACGAGGCCCCCACAGACCCCACTCCCCAGCCAGCTGGCCCAGCTAGCTGCGGCCCCTCCCCCTAGCTACCAGCCGTGGATCAATACTCAGGCGCCATATCACAATCGTTTGAATCCTACTGTCTGTCTGACTAGAACCTCGTATTATATCACACTCACACACCAGCCATACATGCAATGTTAATGACGCCACGTAAATTAATCATGGTAATTATCCACTTCACGAATCATATGGTAAAAATGCGAGATTATATGTGTGCCTGCGTAAAATCAATATTAATAAACCAACGAGTGGGGAAAAGAAGGATTTTACCGTTACAGAGGGGCAGGATACAGGCTAAAACACGAACGCTGTCTCCTACTCTACGTCACACACTCCTTCCTTTCGCTTTCTCAACCACTAGGATACGGCTAATGAAGCATTATTCCTATACTATCTATCCAGAGGCCAATTTTGTACACCGCCTGGTATATTCCCTAACATACCTAGCTTACGACATTGACTAATATGTCACGAATCAAATGTGACTCGTGACAGTTTCTTCAATGGGCACTGAGGTTTCATTCTCGTTGTTATTTGCCACTATGGGGGATATGATTGAAGTTTGGATGGCCACTGAGGCATTATTCATGTCGTTATTTGCCATTATGTTTGTAATTATGTTTGTCACCTCGAGGTCAGCAACGTAACACAATTGTATATAAAGTTCTCTAGTTAACCTTCATGGGAGCTAACCTGGAATATGATCATGTGACTTGTGATAGATAGATATAGATAGATAGACAAAGTTTGCCTGCCTGTTATACTTGAACCTGACCTGACCTAACTTAACATAATATACGTGACCTCACCCATTTTAACCATACCTATCCTATTTTAACAAGACCTGATTTAATTTAACCTAACCAAACGGGACCTAACCTGACCTAACCCAACTTAACCTAACGTAATCAGACCTAATTTAACCTAGCCAAAATCCGTAATCTGACCTAACCTAACTAAATCCCCTGAACTAACCTAACCTAACCGAACCAGATCTAATTTAACTTAACCAAACTCCGTGACCTAACCTAACCTAACCAGACCTAATTTAACTTAACCAAACTCCATGACCTGACCTAACCTTGCCTTACCTGGGCCACGGTGACCTCGACCTTGCCATCTTCCTTCGTCTTCGTATCCTCGCGGCCAGAATTGATCGTGCCCTGTGGGGGGGAGGGGGGAGGGAAGAGAAAACATGAGTGAGGTTTTATTTAATAGTATATATATTATTATTTACAATTGAGGACATTATGAAACAGACACACTTGAAACGGGATCCATTATTGAGTATATCTATAGGGTAGGATGAGATGTTTTGTGTGTGTGTGTGTGTGTGTGTGTAGGGTAGGATGAGACGTTGTGTGTGTATGTGTATGACTGTGTGTGTGTAGAATTGGGTAGGATAAGTCGTTGTGTGCGTGTGTGTGTGTAGCATGGAGTCTTCTATGATTCGTCTCTGTTACATGTGTCAACAACTGTACAATGGAGCGTCAGAATTCCTCCAAAGTACAATATATAAAAAGGCCAGCAAACAGCGGGATCAGATTAACAATAATAATGGTGTGATCTGTTGTTCCTTGGAAGAGTTAGGAGGAATCAGTTACTCCATTCCTTCGCCTCCACACACACAAAAAAAATTAAACAACCCCCTACCTCAAATCTCCCCTACCCCTCCCCTAAAAATTAATTAACCCCCTACCTCAATTTCTCCCCCCCCCAAAAAAAAAAAAAAAAAAAAAATCAGCCCTTACGGTACCTCAAATCCTTCCCATCCCCTACCTCAAATTCTCCCCCCCCCCTTACCACCATCGTCACCCCACCCCCAGGGAGATTGGTGGTATAGCCTGTTAAAAATCTAAATTACACCCCTTGGGAATTACCCTTAGGCGGGGCTCACACACACACACTCACACACTGGCTAAAAACAGACACACCTGTAAACTCACACACGCATGAACTCTCACACACATAGGCAACATACATACTGATACACACATCTACAGTACACACACACATACACACTCACATGAACACTTACACATGGGCTACA
>JAWZYT010002340.1:80000-122500 GCA_034508575.1 Petrolisthes manimaculis | reverse complement strand
TATTAAGAGGGGTTGTATGAGGGTGTAGAGGTAGATGTATTAAGAGGGGTTGTATGAGGGGTAGATGTATTAAGAGGGGTTGTATGAGAAGTAGATGTATTAAGAGGGGTTGTATGAGGGTGTAGGGGTAGATGTATTAAGAGGGGTTGTATGAGGGTGTAGGGGTAGATGTATTAAGAGGGGTTGTATGAGAGGTAGATGTATTAAGAGGGGTTGTATGAGAAGTAGATGTATTAAGAGGGGTTGTATGAGGGGTAGATGTATTAAGAGGGGTTGTATGAGGGTGTAGGGGTAGATGTATTAAGAGGGGTTGTATGAAGGTGTAGGGATAGATAGATGGATGTATTAATTTAGGGGGAAGTTCTGTGTTGGTAAATCTGGAGCAACTGAATCCTCCAAAACTATTCCAAGCAACAGAACACTACATATTATTTTTTGCTCTTTTGGTGGTCCTGTTTCCTGGCATACTTTGGAGGAATCAAGGCACTCCAATGTACCAAAATAGGAAATGAGTGTGTTGGGAAAAGGGGAATTGAAGGAAGGAAGGAAAAGGGGAGTTTAAGGAAGGAAGGAAAAGGGGAGTTTAAGGAAGGAAAAGAGGGTATGTGAGTGGATGGATTAAGAGGAAAAGAGTGTGGTAAGAGGGTGACGGAATGGATGAGAAGGGTGGGTGTGTGGGTGTAGGTAATCCCGTGACGTCACCACCAAACTTCCGCTGAACTGAGCCTTCGTACTCTCCAGCCCCTCATCTGTAGTAGTAGTAGTAGTAGTAGTGGTGGTGGTGATGTAGTAGTAGTATCTGTAGTAAATGTACCAAAAGTAGTAGATGTACCAAAAGTGTATTATTTTATTACCCTCTTAACCTAACCTAACCAAACCTTACCAAACCTAACCTAACCTAACCTAACCTAACCTAACCTAACCTAACCTAACCTAACCTAACCTAACCTTGCCTGCCTGCTACAACCTAACCTAACCTAACCTAACCTCACGAAAAGAGAAATAAAATAGAAAACAAAAATCAATGGGGTCAACAATAGCTGCAAGGACCCTGGCCTTTTGGCGTCGCTCCCCTGGTATGGCTGATGGTATGGGTGGTGGTATCTGGCGTCTTTTATTTCCAACCAATGAGAAATGCGATCCGGTGCAGGTAAGGAGAAAGAGGAGGAGGAAAGGGAGAAGGAGGTGGAGGAGAAGGAGAAGGAGAGGGAGGAGGAGGAGGAGGAGGAAGACAGGGAGTGTGGGTAGGGAGAAGGAAAAAGAGGAGAGGGAATGTGGGTAGGTTCCTGCTGGGTTTTGTTACGTCAAAGTCTCTGTCTGTCTGTCTGTTTATTGAGTTGGAGTTTTTTGGGGTTTCAGGTTTATGGCAAGGAGGGGAAGAGGAAACGTTGATGTGGAGAGAGAGAGAGAGAGAGAGAGAGAGAAAGAGAGGGGGGGGGAGGAAGAGCGGATAAGCGACTATAGGAAAAAGATACTCAGAGGAGGTATAGGAGGCTACTGATTCCTCCAAAAGAAACAACGAAACAAACCAGAGAACAGCGAACCAACCAACCAACCAAACAACCAACCAACCAACCAACCAACCAACCAACCAACCAACCAACCAACTAACTAACTAACCAACCGATCAACCAGCCAACCAACCAACCACCCAGCCAACCAACCAGCCAACCAACCAACCAACCAACCAACAAACTAACCAACCAACCAACCAACCAACCAACCAACCAACCACACACTCTCTACCTGGAACTGGACTTGACTGACTAATAACTGACTGACTGGCTGTGAGGCTCGGAAGTCTGATCTGAGGTGGCCGGGGCGGGCTGATGGACTCATGAGCCAAGTTGGGTGGTGTTGGTGGTGAGTGTTCCTGGAAAGGCTGTGTTCGTTGTGGTTGTTAAGGGGAGAGTTTTGTGTTGGTAAATCTGGAGCAACTGAATCCTCCAAACTATTCCAAGCAACAGAACACCATTATTTTTGCACTTCTGGTCCTGTTTCCTAGCATACTTTGGAGGAATCAAGGCACTCCAATGTAACTAAAAAGAATTACCACCTTAATAGGAAGAGCGACGACAGGGTATACTATGTCCCACTTCTTTCCCATTCCCACACACACACACACACACCCATCTTCTGGCTGGCAGGTGACTCATAATATACTCTTTCCGGAGAGCACATTCATTGCATACATACATCCATACATACATACATAATCCCCTAAGGTGGGTATTCCTGTAGTGATACGGGGTAATACATTAAGGTGTTTTTTTTTTTTTTTTTTTGCTCCTTCGGCCCCAGCCACTATCTTTCATTTTTTCATCTGTCCCTCCTTTTTTTTTTATTTCCTTCGTGCTTGCTGTCACACCTCTCTATCACCTTTTTCTGTCTCTGTATAATCTCGCTGTTGCGGCGCCTAATATCAATCAATCAATCATACACAATAATATACGGCACATACATACATGCATATACATACGTCCCTATATACTGTATATGTAAGTCCCTGTTTTACATGTGTGTGTGTGTTTTCCTTGACCTCGCTGAGAGGGAGATAAGAAAGCAGCAGGCCAAGCAAACACACACACACACTAACATACACACACTCACACGCACCCACAAACACCCACAAACACACACACACAAGCAATAAAGTCACCGTACACTCAGTCATCAACCAGTCATTATGGGGACACTTCTTTCCTACTGCTACCCACCCTGCCTCATGAGCTCACCCAGCCCAGCCCAGCCCAGCCTCCAGGGCATAGAAGTAGTAGTAGTACATGACAAATGATACCCTTTCCAGACAGTGACTCACACCATGACGGGTACACTGAAGGTGGCAACGGGGCATAACAACATGAAAACTGACGAAGGGCGTATGTAGAAGGGAAGAGGGGTTGTATGAGGGGTAGATGTATTAAGAGGGGTTGTATGAGAGGTAGATGTATTAAGAGGGGTTGTATGAGAGGTAGATGTATTAAGAGGGGTTGTATGAGGGTGTAGGGGTAGATGTATTAAGAGGGGTTGTATGAGGGTGTAGGGGTAGATAGATGGATGTATTAATTTAGGGGGAAGTTCTGTGTTGGTAAATCTGGAGCAACTGAATCCTCCAAAACTATTCCAAGCAACAGAACACTACATATTATTTTAGCTCTTCTGGCCTTGTTTCCTGGCATACTTTGGAGGAATCAAGGCACTCCAATGTACCAAAATAGGAAATGAGTGTGTTAGGAAAAGGGGAGTTTAAGGAAGGAAGGAAAAGGGGAGTTTAAGGAAGGAAGGAAAAGGGGAGTTTAAGGAAGGAAAAGAGGGTATGTGAGTGGATGGATTAAGAGGAAAAGAGTGTGGTAAGAGGGTGACGGAATGGATGAGAAGGGTGGGTGTGTGGGTGGATGAATCAAGAGAAAAGGAAGGTTGTAAGAGGGTGAGGGAGTGGATGAAAATGGGTGAGGGAGTGGATGAAGAGGGTGAGGGAGTGGATGAAGAGGGTTAGGGAGTGGATGACGTGGGTGAGGGAGTGGATGAGGAGGGTGAGGGAGTGGATGAGGAGAGTGAGAGAGTAGATGGTCAGGGTTAGGGAATGGATAAAAATGGGTGAGGGAGTGGATGAAGAGGGTGAGGGAGTGGATGAAGAGGGCGAGGGAGTGGATGAAGAAGGTGAGGTGATGGATGAAGAAGGTGAAGGAGTGGATGAAGAGGATTAGGGAGTGTCAATCCAGGCAACAGATCTCCATTATTTTTGTTTATCTGGTCCTGTTTCCTGACATACTTTGGAGGAATCTAGACACTCCAATGCACCACAAACATATCATCCCCTCAATTAATGTATTCTTAGATAAACAATCCATCCTAAACAAGATTACAAACTAGAGAAAGAAAGAAAGAAAAAAAAAAAGAGAGAGAAAGTAATAAGTGACTGAGTGAAAGTGTGAGTGAGGTAGTATAAAATATTAAGTGTGTGTGTGTTGTGGGGATTTTCCTTTTCTCTCTCTCTCTCTCTCTCTCTCTCTCTCTCTCTCTCTCTCTCTCTCTCTCTCTCTCTCTCTCTCTCTCTCTCTCTCTCTCTCTCTCTCATACTAAATGGCCTTCGTTCAGTTTTATGGCACCACCCTTTCCTACTACCCTTTTTTTCACCCCTTCCCTTCCCATCACTCCCCTTCACTCTTCCAACTCCTCTGTGTCACCCCTTCCCTTCATCCTTCCCATCACTCCCCATCACTCTACCCATATCTCTCTTTATACTACTGCATGCCTATTACTACTATCATTACTATTATTACTACCATTACTATTACTACTACTACAACTACCACTACTACTACAACTACCACTACTACTACAACTACCACTACTACTATCAGCAACACCACCAACACCACCACCACCACCACCACCACCAACAACAACAACAACACTTCCACCACCAACAACACCAGCACTACCACCACTACCACCACTACCACCACTACCACCACTTCCACCAACAACAACACCACCACTTCCACCACTACCACTTCCACCACCAACAACACCACCACCAACAACAACACCACCACCACCACCACCACCACTACCACCTCTACCAGTACTCATGGCCTTCAACATTACCTAACCTACCAATCCTTATCTCACCTTGACTTATCTCACCTTAGCTTATTGTACCAGACCCATCCCGTCCCTTCCTCTCTTCCCAGCCTTACCCTACTCTTCCCTTCCCTTCCCTTCTCTTCCCTTCCCTTCCCTTCTCTTTCTCTGACCAACCTTACCCTACTCTTTCCTTCCCATCCCTTTTCTTCCCTTCCTTTCCCTTCCCTTCCCTTCCCTTCCCTTCCCTTCCCTTCCCTTCCCTTCCCTTCCCGTCCCTTCCCCACATCCACAAACAAATATAAAAAAAATTGTAGGTTTGTGAGTCCTTCATAATAATTATAATACCACGAAAGGCCACCTACTATTATTATCATGAGACAGGATTAGAAGCTTTGTAATTGGGTCACGGGTATATAAAATTGTATGTATGAGAGAGAGAGAGAGAGAGAGAGAGAGAGAGAGAGAGAGAGAGAGAGAGAGAGAGAGAGAGAGAGAGAGAGAGAGAGAGATGATTCCAACCTTCAACAACACCTGCTCGACACTTAATTATAAAGGCTGTACAGTCGGTGATAAAAGTCGAGTCGTCTTTATCGTCGTCACATTTACCAAGTCAGTAATTCAGTCCAGTATGTATGGCTCGTAAAGTAAAAATAAAACAGAACAGTTTATTTTATGTTATTTGCTTTATTTATTTCGTCCCCCTGGATATTGTAATTATTCTGTGTGTATGGTAAATGTATGTGTGTTAATTGGTTCCATGATTTAAGTAACCTGTATATTATTTATTTTTTAAAAAGCTCCGAGTGAGGCGACATGACTTTTACCGCCGACTGTACAGTACATACATACAAACAAACAAACACCACAGGGTATTACCTAAGGACACTAAACAACAACAACAACAACAACAACAACAAAAGTATATGGGCCCCCTGTGATGTAGTCAGAAAATTGTAGGTAAATGAGTCCTTCAAACATTGCCACGAAACAATATACCTAGACATAAAAAGGAGGTTGTTTCGTGGCATAGTTAGGAGGAATCAGAAGCCTCCAATTTTTTAAGGGGAGTAATCCTATTATGGAAAATTGAAAGGCTACTGATTCCTCCAAACTATGCCATGAAACAGAACCCCTCCATATGGAATTATACTGGGGATGTGTTTTGTAGCTGTTTTTGGAGGCCTACAGTGACTCCATATTAACCACAAAAGATTGCTTCCCTTAATTGTGTTTTATATTATTGAGGTAATCTGTTTCGTGGAATAGTTTGGAGGACACAGTAGTACTCCAAGGTGACTATATAGGAAGTGTGAAGGACAAATACGTGGGATGGGTGTAGGTGTGGGTGTGGGGAGGATGTGTGTGTGTGTATGTGTGTGTGTGTGTGTATTTTCTTTGTGTGTGTGTATTTTCTTTGTGTGTAGGCTATGTGTATTTCGGTATATGTGAGTGTATTTTATGTGTGCATGTATGTGTGTGTGCATATATAAACAACCATAGTCATCTCTCCATCCCTCCCCATCTCCCTCTATCCATCAATCTCTCCCTCCATCTCTCCCTCTCTCCCTCCCTCTATCCATCTATCCCTCCCTCCATCTATCCATCCCTTCCTCTCCCTTCATCACTCCCTCTCTCCCTCCATCCCTCCCTCCATTCCTCTCGTCCCTCATTCCTCCCTCCCTTCCTCCCTTACTCTATCACTCCCTCCCTTCCTCCCTCACTCACTCCCTCCATTCCTCTATCTATCCATCCCTCTTTGTCTCCCTCTCCCTTCCATTCCTCCCTCCCTCTCTTCCCTCCTCTTGTTATTACTCTCAGTCAGGCTCTCCAACCCGTCACCAGCCCAAACCATCATTACCCAACTATTTTTATTATCCACCCTCATAAAAAAAACGAAAAACAAAACACAACACAAACTCCAGCCTCCCAGTCGTCGTTAGCATTGTTATTATTATTATTATTTTTCTTTTTTGTTTTATTCTATCTCCCGTGACCGCGAAAAAATATATGTAAAAAAACAATTGATGGTATGTTGTTTGTAATTTTTTTCTATCTCCCAGGAAAAATACACACCTACACACACACACACACACACACACACACACACACACACACACACATATATATATATATATATATATATATATATATATATATATATATATATATATATATATATATATATATATATACAAAAGGCCATAACCTTCCATATAAAGAAGCAAGTTATTTCTCAGATAGAGAAAGGAGAAGGACACAGCAACGTTATCTATCTATCTATCTATCTATATATATAAATCACTCTGTCTGTCTGTCTGTCTGTCTGTCTGTGCACGCGCTCATCGTTTTACCTAGAGTAATAATTTTTACATAAGTTTGATCGCTTATGTCTGGGGAGTGTTCTAGGCTTACAAGAAAATGTTTTTAAATGATCAATGGGGGGATGGGGGGATTCGAACCCCTGGATTACTGATCCATGGTTAGAGGAAATTTATTGACAAAACCACATGTAGGATTTTCACCCGGACAACGTCGGGTATCGCTGCTATAGTGGTTAATAAGAGTAAACAAACGATATCACGCGATATCTCCCCCTTTCCCCCCCTACCACCTCCCCCTTACCACCTCCACCACGGATGTCACCAACTCATTTCAGTCACATGAGTCGTCTGCCAAAACATTAATACAAATTGTAAAATGCATTTAATATGCTTAATACGAATTTTAATATACATCCCTGTAGGATTAAGGAAAGAAAAGCCTTAATAAGTATTTAATATTAATTTCAGAGACAATATTGGTGTTTGATTGACCAATTGTCATACACTGAGGTGTATTATTAATGTTATTAGCATTGTGCCAGCTGGAAGGAGCTACGGGAGGGTGGGGGGGGGGGGTAGTGATGCATTATCCGTCTTTTGACATTATCCGACACGGTCTCGGCTGCAATACGCCGGATAATTTGAGAGATTACTGTATATATATTCTATTCAGTTTTATTTCCTTCCATCGTAGTAATACAATACTTACTTATCTTGGTTAGAAAGTACAACACGTGTATCATTTTGCAGCACCTCTTAATAATGATTTGAGGAGTTTAAAAATTGAGTTGACGTAAGGTGTAGATTGAATTGATACAGTTTTATTTGACTATAATATTGCTCCTTTTTGTCTGTCTGTTTGTTTGTCTGTCAGTCTGTCTCCCTCTCTTTCTCTCTCCTTCTGCTGTGTGTGTGTGTATGTGTGTGTGTGTGTGTGTGTGTGTAGGTAGGAAGGTAAGGTGTAGTTGTAATGCCGATCACTGCTGCACATGTGTGTATGTATGTGTGTGTGATGTCACCCATTGTAACGACACACACACACACACACACACACACACACACACACACACACACACAACTATTACACCTCACTGACATACAATAGAAGGCGGCAACTGTAACCCTGCTCACACACACACACACACACACACACACACACACACACACACACACACACACACAGAAAGAGAGAGAAAGAGAGAGAGAGAGAATAACATTTAATACATGAATCAAGTACATACACACATACACACCCCTTGGTCATTCAGGATACTATCAATGTATAACTCGTATTTATACATCATTATACATTATTATTATACATTATTATTATACATTATTATTATACATTATTATTATACATTTCCCTGCTCTGACTATGTGACAACTCCTCGTATTGTGTCACATCCGGGGAATATAGAAGTATGTGTGTGTGTGTGTGTGTGTGTGTGTGTGTGTGTGTGTGTGTGTGTGTGTGTGTGTGTGTGTGTGTGTGTGTGTGTGTGTGTGTGTGTGTGTGTGTGTGTGTGTGCGTGTGCGTGTGCGTGTGCGTGTGCGTGTGCGTGTGCGTGTGCGTGTGCGTGTGCGTGTGCGTGTGCGTGTGCGTGTGCGTGTGCGTGTGCGTGTGCGTGTGCGTGTGCGTGTGCGTGTGCGTGTGCGTGTGCGTGTGCGTGTGCGTGTGCGTGGGCGTGGGCGTGGGCGTGGGCGTGGGCGTGGGCGTGTGCGTGGGCGTGGGCGTGGGCGTGTGCGTGTGCGTGTGCGTGTGCGTGTGTCGGAGGGGGGAGTGGGTGGTCAGATCATCATAACTCATCCGGGAATTGTCATGCCACACACATACACACACACACACATATACAAAGAGAGAGAGAGAGAGAGAGAGAGAGAGAGAGAGAGAGAGAGAGAGAGAGAGAGATCACACCTACTCTAATGGTAATAGACCGGAAAGGGAGATTATATAAAAGAGAGAGAGAGAGAGAGAGAGAGAGAGAGAGAGAGAGAGAGAGAAGGGGAAATGGGAAAAACACAAGGTTACGAGAATCTGTATATGTATGGTATGAATATATTATATGGGAAGTAGGAAAAGATGACAAAGACAACAACAACAACAACAACAACAACAACAGCGGAGGTGATGATGATTAACAAGAATTACTGGAAAGACGAGAACTGGTCACAAATAAACTACCAAGAAATATATAAATAATAATAATGTAATGGTGAAATGGAATTGCTGCTTAACCTCAAAATTTCATAAACCCGTGATGTAGTCAGAAAATTGGAGATATACGAGTCCTTCAAATATTCCCATGAAACACACACACCTATATGGAAGGAGCTTGTTTCATGGCGTGGTCAGGAGGAATCAGAACCCTCTATAGTTTTCATATACGATCACAGGGTCTTTAATTAAGGGGGAAATTTTGTGTTAATAAATCTGGAGCAACTGAATCCTCAAAAAATATCAAACAACAGAACACCATTATTTATGCTATTCTAGTTCTGTTTCCTGGCATATACATTGAAGGAATCAAGGCACTCCAATGTAACAAAAGTGAATTACCACCAAGTACAGTCAGCGGCAAAAGTCCTGTCGCCTCACTTGCTTCATCGAGGCAGGCGATGTTCATAGATGTGAGATTATTAGGTGCAGGCGAGGCGACAGGACTATTGCCGCCGACTGTACAGTATACTATGGAGGTCGTGTTATCTGACTTCCTTCCCGCCCAGCCAAACATGTGAGACCAGAGCGGGAAAGTCCGATAGTACCGTAGTAAACCCGATAGTACTGTAGTAATGTTCATAAAGCAATAGTCTAGTACTGTAGTAATGTTTTTTAAAGGATAGTATATAGTACAGGGTTGGTAAATTTGTAGCATCTGATTCTCTCCTCCAAACTATTCCAGGCAACAAACATTCCACCATTATACTTTTCTTCATCTGGTTCTGTTTCCTGATTGGTATACGACTTTGGAGGATTCAAGTCACTCACATCTATGTATCACACGTGTACTACTATCCCCTTGAGAAAGTTTAAAGGGTCTAGTTACATTTTTAGCCTCAGGTGTAAGGATTATAGTTATGTACAGTCTCGATCAGAAAGGTCCTGTAAATGAAAGTGAGCCATCTGAGTGAATCGTATAAACTGTTCTTTCCATCCATCCTTCCTTCTTTCTCTCTCTTCCTTCCTTTCTTCCATCCTTCTCTCTATTCTTCCTTCCTTCCTTACATGCATCCTTTCTTCCTTCCATCTTTCCTTTCCATCCTTCCTTCCTAACTTTTTTCATTTCTTATTTTTTCAGTATCAGTATGCTTAACTTAAGGGCCCTATGATCATGTATAAGAATTGGAGACTTCTGATTTCTCCTGACGATATCACTAAACGCAAAGTGTACTCACCTACGAATGGGATGTTTAACCTTGGAATTACCCACATTAATCTTCATCAACCTAGAGGTGAGGTAATTATAGTGTGTGTGTGTGTGTGTGTGTGTTGTTGTTTCTGTACTCAGCCTGACCAACGCGAGCTTTAGGTGTGTGTGTTGTTGTTGTTGTTGCTGCTGCTGCTGTTGTTGTTGTTGTTGTTGTTGTTGTTGTTGTTGTTGTTGCTGTTGTTGTTTCTTAATTTATCATGTGTGTGTCCATAATGATAAATAAAACACAGCTATTTAAACATTGTTGCTGTGCGTGCATAGTTAACTGTGTATGATACTAATAATTAAGATAGTAGGAATAAAATTATTCTGATAAAGATAAGAGCTTCTTTGTACAGTACTTGAACCGGAAACAACAACTACACAAATCACATCCTTCACTACTATACCACTTAAACACATCCCAAGTTTGTTTATAACATACATACATACATACATACGAGTGAGGGGGTCACGTGAGGGGGTCGTGTTGTGTGAGGGGGTCGTGTTGAGTGAGGGGGTCGAGTGAGAAGGTCAAGTGTGATGGGGTCGTTTTGCGTGAGGGGGTCGTGTTGTGTGAGGGGGTCGTGTTGTGTGAGGGGGTCGTGTCAAGTGAAGGGGTCCTGCCTATATAGAGGTCCCTGAACTCTTTGCCTCTAGTCGTGGACCAGATTTCCTATATCGACGAGCAACACAATCCTTTCTACCATACCAGACAGACACGCACTCAATCCTACAAGCACGCACACACTCAGATACACACACACACACACACACACACTCACTCAAGCACGCACACATCGAGGTACACACACACTCACATAGATTCAAGCACGCATACTCTCAAGTACACACACACACTCAGGTACACACACACAACTCACACACACTCAAGCACGTACACATTCAGTTACACACACTCACATACACTCAAGCACACACACACCAAGGTACACACACATACCTTCACACACACACACTCCAGTACAGTACATATATACAAACATACCTTCCCAGTTCTCGTTTCCCTCGAGTATAAATAAAAATAAATCATTAATCTTTAGTGTCAAATTTCTAAAACTCAAATAATTAAATAGTACTGTAGCGGGCTGCTACATTAGTCTCCTGGTGAGGTTTGAAAGGAGACTAAGAGATTGTGGGTTTTTAATCTGTTTATTGGTTCAGGTTGCACATGGTATATAAGATTTTAGAGTGAACCTGAAATACATAAATATAAGGTTCCCTGCCTGCTACACTATTAGAACCCATCAGGTGAGAGGGCTGATGCTTGTGGCGGGTAGCTGATTCTAGCCGCCACAGTACCCAAATTCATAGTACCATAATAGTACCCAAATTTATAGTACAAAAACAGTACTTAAATAATTTGAAAGTAGTACACAGGATAGTACACAAATAGTACCCAGGAGGTCGCCAGGTACTCGTCAAAAGTGAAATCTGTACCAAACTCCTGTCACTCTCTCACTCACACATTCACTCGTTCACTCGTATCCTCCCTCATTCACTCGCACGCACACACACACACACACACTCTTTCGTATTCTTGCTCTCTCATTCGTTCACTCGTATCCTCGCTGACTCATTCACTCTCTCACTCACACATTCACTCGTTCACTCGTATCCTCGCTCACTCACTCGCCGTATATTGTGTAGGAAATGTGACCTTATTTATTTATTTGTGTGTAGGAAATACGCTGTATATATGTTACAGTTAATACGTATAATCAGTTAATATGTATATTCTCTGAAAAAAACAGTTAATACATATATTACCTGTTTCACTCAGGGAATATACATAGTACCTAAAAATTACAGTTATTATACATATTACCTGAAATGTGGAGGCATTTTTTATACATATTCCCTAAACTGAAAATTGAAGGGGTCACTTGTAAAGGGAACTCGAAATAAATGTAATACACTTGTGCTTTAGGAAATGTGGCGCACCCTCCTGTCCCCTACCCCCACTCCCCCTTAAGTTAAATCCCCCTATAACTAACCCCATCATCCTTTGACTTGGCTACACTGTCTCACGCCTCTGGTTTACCGTCAAACATCTGCTGCTGCTCGACCTACATGTGTGTCTCTCGTCTCGTCCCGTTCACCTGTTGCGGTAAATAACAGGACCTATGTAACCAAAAGCTACACACACACACACACACGCACACACACACACACACACACACACACACACACACACACACACACACACACACACACACACACACACACACACACACACACACACACATCTGTCGCTACCCCTCCCCCTCCCCCCCCACACATCTCTTGCTACACACACATCTGTCGCTATCCTCAAACGCACACACACACACATGTTTTCCCTTTCTCCTTTGTTGCTAGCTAGGTGTATTTAGACAGAGATAGAGAAAATATTGTTCTGAATATGCATAATTGTGTTGCATAAAAAAGGATCTAAAATATTCATGATTGTGTTGCATAAAAATGACGGATTATGCAGGACTGTGTTTCATAAAATATAGCCTGAATAATCATTAATGTGTTGTATAAATTCATATGGTCGAAATATGCATGATTGTGTTGCATAAAAATGGATCTAAAATATGCATGATTGTGTTGCATAAAAATGGATCTAAAATATGCATGATTGTGTTGCATAGAAATGAAGGACTATGTATGATTGTACTGTGGGAAAACCTCTCAAAGTCATCATTGTGTTGGTGTATGTACAGTTGGCGTACAGTACAGTCGGCGGCAAAAGTCCTGTCGCCTCACCTGCTTCACCGAGACTCACAGAGTTTATGGACTCGATAAATATGCATGTTTTCTACACCTTATAGTCTCGAGTCTATGAACATTGCGTGTCTAGGTGAAGCTTGTGAGGCGACAGGACTTTTGCCACCGACTGTAGTGTAGTGTAGTCTATGTCTTCCCTTTGTGACAGAAACGTAAACATCCAGGTTCCATTTTCCTTTTGTGCCCTATAATAATGGACCAAATGACCAGGTACAAGATGCAGTGCTCTGGTTGTTGTTGTTGTTGTTGTTGTTGTTGTTGATTTCGTGTGTGTGTGTCCTTTCAACTGCATCTGTGTGTAGTCCCTTGATACGTCAGTTTTTGAGAATTATTTTGTATTACAGTACTTCTGGTATAATAATTATGATCTATGGCCTCCGAGGTAGTTGCCACAAAACCCACCCTTTCATGCCAAGAGTGTATGTCAGCTCGTCGTGAAAATACATATAAAATACATATAAAATACAATCATATAAAATACATATAAAATACAATCATATAAAATACATATAAAAGTATAACACTGATTGGTTTATATGATGTCGCACTCCAATAACAACATTAGTGTCATAAGGTGAAGGAGAACACAATAACAAATATAGTGATGATGTATTTGTAAACAGCTTCGTTGACCCCTTGTCTTGTCTTCAGTGGTAAACAATCTAAGACTGAGTGACATACAATGGACTGGGTTGAGAGGCCTCTGTATACAAGACGTGAGACAGTATAAATGGCAGGTGAAGGACAGGTGAAGTTGACATTTAATTATGGTGGGTATGTTTAACTTCCCTTCATATTACATAACTTCTCCAGTAGATTTATATCATATTTTATAATTATTATAAGGTGAGGTAAAGTTGGACATTAATTTTATATGGTATTTTTAACTTTATTGATGTTTATATTATATAGATTCTCCAGTAGATTAATATCATATAAGTCGTCAGCTGCATGTATTTCCTTCCTTTTTATTTCATTTGATATCAAGCGACGCAAACATTTCTCCAGAAGGGACTAAGTTATAATCCTCGTGGGAAAAGTTGTCTTCACTCCCACCACCGGCCACCAATGCCAGAGGAGGAGGAAGAGGTATGATAATGACACCCTGATGACGTCACCTTATAGTTGCCAATAATCACCACCACCACCACCAGGAACAACAATGGATTTACACATGTGACGTCATCGTTGAGTTGCCTTGATTCACCACCTCACACAACAATGGGTTTTCACTTATGACGTCACCTTTGAGTTGCCAATGTCCACCACTTGATACTATTAATACATTACCTCTGAATATTTTGTTGTCCTTGAATGGGAGATATAAGTGACTCATCTAATCTATGCCTGTACTGAGAAGAAGGTGTGCCTAGTATCTGTTCCCTGCCACGTTGTTAAAGAATGAGTCAGTCAGTCAGTCAGTCAGTCAGTAACACTCCCTCAAAGTTTTGTTCTTAGTCCCGTTGAACACGAGATAAACAACATATGGGTTATGTATATACGACCACGTACCGAACCTAACCTCCATCATGGCAATAGCATCCTCCAAACAATTCCAAGCAACAGGACATCATTATAGGTGTCTATCTCTGGTTTTGCTGCTTCCTATATAGCATACTTTGGAGGAATCAAGGCACTCCAATGTAACAAAAGTGAATTAGGCTGCCCCCCTTAACAGCTTCCTCTCCCCACGCCGTTGAAATTACCAGACGTCCTACACTCATAGAAATTATCTCAGGCAAATTAATGACTGGAATTAAAACGGATACGTACGAAGGAAGATAGTTGCTAGGCCAGGAGAGAAAATTGTATCAGAATGATCATAATATGTATACACCCTTCGGAATCATCTCTCGGACATAAATATGGTTGGATGATGAAGAGGGATGGAAGGAAGATAGTTGCTAGGCCAGGCAAATGAAAAGGGAAGTAAAGGAGAGAAAAGTGTGTCAGAAAAAAACATAATATGTATACTCCCTTCGGAATGATCTCTCAGACATTAAAATGGTTGGATGGATGATAAAGAGGGATGGAAAGGAAGATAGTTGCAAGGAATGGTAAATGATTGGTTATATTATGAAAAAGGAATTAATTAAGGAAAGAAGATTATACTGGGCCAGAACGACGTCGAAATAACCCCAGACTTAAGAATGGATGGATGAAAAGGGATAACAAACCAAAAAGACAGGGCTAAAACCAAGAAAGCCTTTGAAATGATCATAGAAGGAGACGAAGATCGAGGAAGGAATGAAGGTAAACAAACTCTAGAGAAAAATGAATGAAGAAAAATGCATTAATTAGTAAAAGAAGATTCACCAAACTAACTACAAAAATTAATGAGTAAAAAGAAGATTTACTAAACTTACTACAAAATAATAACATTCTTGTGTGTCATTCGTGTTGCTCAATCATCGTATTTATGCCATTTTTTATACGGTGAGTGAAGGGATGAGCTTGGCAACATCACATCAACATCATCTTCAAAATAAACTGGTATTCAACTAGGCTTGCAATTGAGGGAGTGTGTGTATGCAACGTGTGTGTCATTGGAAATCACTCACCATAGTTCCTGCCACCTGGTGAGAGAGAGAGAGAGAGAGAGAGAGAGAGAGAGAGAAATAAACGCTCACCAACACACACACATTATATCTTTACCACTGAACACACACACATACACATATATCTTTACCACCAAACCTATCTACACACATACATACATACACACCTTCCAACAATAATAATAATAATAATAATAATAATAATAATAATAATAAAAATAATAAAAATAATAATAATAATAATAATAATAATAATAATAATAATAATAATAATAATAATAATAATAATAATAATAATAATAATAATAATAATAATAATAATAATAATAATGACAATAATGACAATAATGACAATAACAATAATAATAATAATGACAATAATAATAATAATAATAATAATAATAATAATAAAAATAATAAAGTTATTTTACTGGAAGAATTAGAGAAAACCTGGAGGACAGATATTTCTTAATTAATGATCCTCTCCGTTTGTCTGTCCCCGTGAGTCCTACAAATATTACCACGAAACAACCACCTATATGGAAGGAGCTTGTTTCGTGGCATGGTCAGGAGGAATCAGAAGCCACCAATTAAGTCTCATACATACACGATCATTGGGTACGTAGTCAGAAGTTCCTTAGTTAAATATTGAGGTCGACAGTACAAAGTAGATATAGATATTGCCTTATATTATTATTATTATTATTATTATTATTATTATTATTATTATTATTATTATTTTTTTTTTTTTTTTTTTTTTTTTTTTTTTTTTACTGCTGGGGTGGATTTGAAATTCGTAGGTTTAATGGGGTCAGCTGTATTTATTATTATTATTATTTTTATTATTATTATTATTATTATTATTATTATTATTATTATTATTATTATTATTATTATTATTATTATTATTATTATTATCATTATTATTATTATCTCTTCTAGGGGGATAGCAGTTTTTCTCACCTTCATCTTTACACCATAATCCAATATCTAAAATAATAATGTTAGTGTCATGTTGAGACTATGTGGTACTTACAGGTTTGGGGTGTATTTTGTCCGTAGGCATAGTAGTGGTAGTAGTAATAGTGGTAGTGGTATTGGTGGTCCAGGTGGTAGGTGGTGGGTGGTGGTAGTTGTAGTTGTAGGTGGTAGTAGTAGTCCAGGGGGTAGTGGTAGTGGTAGTAGTGGTCCAAGGAGTGCTGGTAGGTGGTAGTAGTAGTTAGTTCAAGGAGTAGTGGTTGTGATAGTTGTCGTAGTTGTAGTGGTATAGGTTTGTGGAGAAATTTCCTCGGCTGTGGTGTTGGTGGTGGTGGTGGTGTGGGAGGGGTTAGTGAACTCCCGCTATGTCACACACACACACACACACTCTCATATATTGACTAACTCTAGTGATATTATACTGGAATGTTTCCTTCCTGTTTATTTTTAATTTTTTTCTAGTACCGTATAGGCTACGTGAAATTTAGGGCACACACATACACACACTTTACTTTATTTCACACACACACACACACACACACACACACACACTTTACTATATTTCACACACACACACTTACGGTATTTAAATCTTACACATACACACACTTACGGTACTTAATCATACACACACACACACTATATTATATTACGGTACTTAATCTTACACTGGTGCATGAGTTTCAGACCTGTCAACACACTTCCTTGACTTTTTTATTGTAGTAAATTTTAAACTTTTTTTATTTTTGGACCTTTTCTGGTGAGTTTAAGGCCTTCTTTCCTTACGAGTGTTTGTGTTTCAGGCCTATTGTTTCGTTTGTTTTGTTTGTTTGTCTGTTTGTTTTGAATAGCTATTATCAGTCACACACTATATAATATTATATAAAATTAAACTCTCACTAACACCTGATTCACTTTAAATAAGAGAAACAATCTTTTATGGTCATTTTGGAGTCAATGTAGGCCTCCAAACTTATCTATAAAACACGTATACATCCCCTGTATAATTTCATATGGAGGGATTCTAGCTGTTTCCTGGAGTTTCCTGGAGTATTCAGTAGCCTTCCAATATCCCATAATAGGTTACTCCTCGATCGTAATTAAGGTGGTAATTCTTTTTGGTTACATTGCATGGAGTGTCATGATTTCTCCAAAGTATGCCAGGAAACAGAAAACTCAGAAGAAGCAAAGATAATAATAAGTGTTCTGTGTCTTGGAATAGTTTGGAGGATTCGGTTGCTCCAGATTTACCAACACTGTACGCAGCAACTATACACCCAGCACTATCATTATATTTATCGCTTTTTGTTTTTTAGTCCTGTTTTCCGGTATACTTTGTTAATTAATGTTCGTATATCAACACTCACAATGTATTAATTATTAAACTCGTGACATGATTCCTGCGCGCGCACCATCACCGTAATAAAAACAAAACACGAAATAAAGATGAAAATAAAAAGTTTGTCTATCCATGCACCTCTTGTAGTGTTACCAATTAAAATTATAAATATATATAAATGAAAATACGTGTAATTTCCCTTATAAGTGAAAACACAACACTGTCACTGCGGTTACAAAAACATACTGTAATATATTCTTTTAGCACACACACACACACACACACAGACGGACAAACAGACGGTCGGCACTTCTGTAAACACACTTTCACTCTTCTTGTTGTCCCCCCCTGAGAGAGAGAGAAAGAGAGACAGAGAGGAATTGAGGGAATAAAGAGAGTGTGCGTGTATGTGTATGCACGGGTCGCGGTAGTATGTGAGTGAGTGTGTGTGTGTGTGTGTGCGAGAGGAAACCGTGGCGGAAGAAAGGTGAGGTTGGCGAATATTACTCTGAGTTTGGGCTATAGGAGAGAGAGAGAGAGAGAGAGAGAGAGAGAGAGAGAGAGAGAGAGAGAGAGAGAGAGAGAGAGAGAGAGCAGTATCTCTAGTATAATAATTATTAAACTATAAAGAGAGAGAGAAAAAAAAATTAGGTATGTGTGTGTGAAAATCTATAAAAACGTACCCTAGTGGATATTTTGACATAGTTTGGAGGAATCAGTCTCCCCCAAAGTGCTCTTTCTCTTATAACGGGTTGAACGGGGTAGGAGCCTAGGAAGACACTATTATAAAAGCTCAAGAGAGAGATATAATGGGTCATAACAGTTCATATTTCGAGCCCAATACAAATTGATCAGATTGGCTCACCTCCAACAATCGATAGAGGAATGAATAATCACTGATTGGCCATTATTTCAGTGCTAATATTTGTTTTATTACGAGTCGTGTACGTGTTATTTGGCCCATACGCTTATATAGTACGACAACAAACCCAAATATTCGTAAATGACACATTCTTCAATGTATTAACTCCATTTATTATTGGTGACAAACGCAAACCAAATATTCAGAAATTTAATTGTGTCCGTCTTGTTCCCATTCTCCCTATGTTAAAACGAAGGAGAATGGGAAGGTTTTGGCCGAGAGAATGGGACGGGTTGAAAGGAGAATGGGACGGGGTGAAAGGAGAATGGGAAGAGGTGAAAGGAGAATGGGAAAAGGTGAAAGGAGAATGGGAAGAGGTGAAAGGAGAATGGGAAGAGGTGAAAGGAGAATGGGAAGGCTGGAAGGAGTCTGGGAAAGCTGGAGGGAGATTGAGAAGGAATGAGATATGTTATGGCCAACTGAACTGGATATTTTACTTTGAAATGCTCAACTCGAATGGACTTTCTAAGTAGCTGGGTACAAGGAATAGCTATAAAAAAATACCATAACCATTCATTCACAACACACCTCGACGTGACGTATGAGGAAAGAAGAATGGAAGGAAAGGCTAGAAAATGGAAATAATGTATAAATATCATAACTTATTAGTGAGGAAATGGCCACAATAACCAGACCTGAGGCTGCTTGTGCTTGTGAGATAAATAAAAAACAACAACAATTAATCAAATAACAACAAAGTAATTTTAAAAAGTCATCTGGTCGTCAATCGGATACGAAGTCCGCTTGGGTGAAACCAAGCCAAAGCAAGCGGAACTGTTCTGGTCGGTCAAAAGGATTCGTCGACACACCAAAGGCGCCACCGCCGCCGTCGCCGCCGCCGCCCCGCCGCCGCATCCCCATCAACGCCGCCACCGCCGCCGCCCCGCCGCCGCCGCCGTCCCGTCGCCGCCGCCGTCCCGCCGCCGCCGCCGCCACCGCTGATTTTTTATAATTATTATTTTTTTTTTTAATAATATATATATATATATTTTTTTTATCAATTATTTTTTTTTGTAATAATTAACTTTTTTTTTTTTTTTTCGTCGTCGTCGTCGTCGCCGCCGCCACCGCCGACGCCGCCGCCGCTACCCCGCTGCCGCCGCTGCCCCGCCGCCGCCGCCGTCGTCGTATTTTAATAATAATAAAAAAAAATATTATTATTATATATATATATATATTTTTTTTTATCAATTATTTTTTTTTTGTAATAATTAACTTTTTTTTTTCGTCGTCGCCGCCCTGTTGCCGCCCCGTATCTTTTTTTTTTTAAGTATTTTTTTTTTTAAAGTAATTTTTTTTTTTTTTTTAAAGTAACATTTTTTTTTTTTTTTTTTAAGTATTTTTTTTTTTTTTTTTGTTAAAGTATATTTATTTTTTTTAAGTAACTTTTTTTTTCTAAAGTAACTTTTTTTTTTTTAAAGTATTTTTTTTTTTTTTAAAGTAACTTTTTTTTTTTTCTTAAAGTAACTTTTCTTTTTAAGTAACTTTTTTTCTTTCTTTTTTAAAGTTTTTTTTTTTTTTTTTTTTAAGTATTTTTTTTTCTTTCTTTTTTTAAGTAATTGAAGTAACTGAAGGGTTGCGTGTGATCGCCAGCGGATTTAACAGGGGAACAGTGTTGGCCGAGTTAAATGCATTTTGTAAAATCTTCCCCGCGATAATTACTGATACATCGTACGTCTGTACTTTAAGATGTGTACTTTAAGTGTTTTATTTTTTATGTTACAAAATATGTTATCACTTATACCAAAATGTTGTAACGTCCTACGTTTCGTTATGATTCTGTAAAATTACCCTACGCCCTACAGACAAGGATTTGAGGTCGAAATGCCCTACATATAGGGCGATTACCCTACGGTTGGCAACACTGTCATAAGGTGAAGTGACAAGTAAACAACAACAACAAACATCATCAAAAATCAAAATAATAAACATGTCCTCGACTACGAAAAGTCCAGCAAATCAGGAAAAGCAATGGAATATTATCAAGAATGTCTTTTGTCTGGAGGGAACATTTTCATTGGTCAGTTGTTATTGTATTTAAGGTTTTGTTGTATTTTTTTACTAACTATGGGTTGTATTTTATATCGTATTTTATTGTATTATTGTTTTCAGTTGTATTTTTTTTACCGTGTGAGGATTTTTGAGATATATTATGGTTTTATTATGGTTATATATGTTTTTTGGTGATGTATTGGTGGTTTATTATAATTGAATTGTATTGTTTGTGGATATGTTTTGGTAAATATTGAAAGAATTGCCGTTATTGCGTACGGTTTTTCTACCTTCAATACCCACTTATTTAGACCATTCTAAGACTATTTTCTTTTATGGCATTTCCTCCGCAAATGCCCCATTTCCAAGATATTCAAATGGCGCATTTTAAAATTAGCCGGACCTAACCTAACTTAGACCGCATCAGACTACCGGGAAATAACCATGGTAAAGTACAGGATATGACCTGAGCAAAATACGGTATTTATTGAAAGAATTACCGCTTTGTAGCAGTACTTTCCTGTACTTTACCATGATTATTTCCTGGCAGTTTGCCCAGGTTAGCTCCCAGTAGTTTGCCTAATCTAGGGCCCAATATTTGGCTGTGGTCTAGGTTAGGTTAGGTAATGTCAGGCAAATTTCAAAATGCCCCATTTGGAAATGGGGCATTTGCGGAGGAAGGACCAAACCGGGGCAGTCTATTGCAACCTAACCTGGGCAGTCTACCAGGACCAAACCAGGGCAGTCTACTGTGACATTACCTGGGCAAGATACAGTACCGCAATGTAACCTGGGCAAATTACATCAGACTGTGATAAATTTACGTGTTTTCACCCCAATCAAAATTCCCATTCCTCCAAGCTCTTCCCCAAAATTGTTAGATAGGGGGAGTAGGGGATAGCCTTATAATAATGAATTTCCAAATGGAATGTGTCAAAATTTGTCCAAACAGATAAAAATACACTAGAATAATGTATTGCTTGTCTAGAGAGTTGTGTATTTCTGATTGTATTGTCCATATAATAATAATACCATACCTTTATTTGTATTACTCCTTAGTCCAGCCTCTTGTGGGAGATGAAATATAGTCAAAATACACACTCAACTTTATTTTTCAGCATAAAAAAATAGGGAATGATGTATTATCCCAAAAATTGGGAAGTAAATGTGTGTGTTTTTCTGTGTCTTGATATAAACTTTACCATAAATATTGACTATTTAGTTAAAACTTAAGAAAAAATTTAGTAATCCATTTTTGTGGGTGAACTTTGCAGTTGGAAGGTGGTGAAGGAGAGGAAGAAATGAGACAGGTGTTAAGGCTGGTGCAGCAGGTTGGAGCAGGACAACTTGTACTAGACTTTGCTCTTGATGCTATATGGGTTACTCTCAGGTAAGGGTCAAGTTTTATTACCTAATATTCTGTTTGGAAATTACTTGTCTCCTGTTTGGTAATTTGGGCAGCATGCAAATGAGAACACTCATATAAGTGAGTTACAGTACTCAGTCACCACAGTAATACAAAACCAGTAATACCGTATATGGAGCAATATTTTCAGAAAACTTGCATGATACAGTATCTTGTATTTAGTTCTTTTCTTTTATTACTTCAGAAAAATTATACCCATCAAGTACAGTTTATATATACTGTGTATAGGAAGTTAATTGTATATTTTCAGAAAAGTCATTGTACCCAAATTCTGGAGCCACTTCATTGTGTACAGCAAACAGAAGAATGATGGAGACGATGAATCCAGTGAAGGCAGTGTAGAGGTCATGTCCAGAATTGCTACAGCTGTCAGTGAATTATATGACAGTGCTGTTTCTTTCATTCCTCAAATACACAAGTGAGTGTCAGAGTAGCAAATGATTAAAAGAAAAAAGAAAATTATTGACAGTTACAGTATTGAATTTTTCTATAGCCAACATTGTAACTGAAAATCTGTACAGAAAACCTATATACATGTACACATAACACAACTTTCAAACAGCTACAGTACAGAACAGTAATTGTTTCAAGCCAGATGTGAGCTGCTGGTAGACACGAGTAATAATTATTTACATTCCTTTTCCAACTCAAATGTGAGTTGCTGGTAGATAAGAGTAATTATTATATTAACGTTCATTTTCCAACTCAGGTGTGAGATGTTGGTGGATCAGACAGGGGCAGTGTATGAGGCATGTGTTGCTGGAGGTCTAATGGAACACTTTAAACTACATCTACGAGCTTCATTACACAGCCAGATGCCAACCTCCTTCACTCTCCTCATTCACAAGTTCTACACCGCTGCCTTCAAAGTTTTCTATCACACTCAAGTTGGCAATCAAGGTGAGTGAATCTTTTCCTTTTTTTTTTCTTTTTTTTTTTATGCCCACCTGCATTATTCACGTATATGTGACATAGGATTAACATGGAAAGTAAAAATTACAAAGAACTACAGAATATTTTAGGGAAGGTGGCAGAGTGGTTACGGTGCTGGACACAACCTTAAGGTAGGGAGATTGTATCCTCGCCGATGAGGAGCTAAGAATATTCATATTTCCATATTAAATCTCAAGCACTGACTGTATGGCCACTGGACAATGTGAAACACACTCTCTGGTACCATGACAGCCACAATATTTGGGATTTACCCTTACATTCCCCTCTCTGTGACTGGGTGCCAGTTCAGAAATCATGACATGTGTGGTTGGGTATAGTTAACCTGGGCCTTGATAACGGGTTTCTGAAAATAAAAAGAAGCAATATACGGTACCAGTACTGCCAATTTCTTGTTGTTGTTTTTTAGAAAACTACAGTCCAGTGTATTTGCCAGAAACTTCATTTTATGGAAGAGATTTATACTATACATTATAGTACCTGTACTGTACCAATACCTGGTAATTATTTGCCAAAAACATATAATCTGTTTTAGTGTTGAGTTGGAGAAGAAATTAACAATTTCAAAGATTGTTACAAGTAAGTTAACTTATTCACATTGAATTTTCTTGTCCAGGAGAAGAAACAGATGAAACATCAGAAGAACCCATTCAGTGTGGAGGTTGTGATGCCGCTACTGATGCTTGCCATTGTCAAGCAATAACTAACACCTTTTGTCAAGTTAATAGGTAATATATGGAATTTTGGTGTTGTAAAACGAATGATGGTATGCACATAAATGTCCACAGCTGATATTGAAAAATTATTTATTCTGTAAATTTTAGCAATAACATCAAATCAAAGACACATTCTTTGTCTGTACTGTTTGTACTTGACATTCAGGAATAAAAGTGGAGTATGAGTTAATTGAACTACCAGACTATTCCATTCTTTGTACACAGGCAACTACTGGAGTTAGATCTTTTGGAGAGACTTGCAGGTGATGTAGTGTCATCACTGTTACTGGGAGTCATCACCGATCATGTCACCACCACGTGTCGGGACTCATACGACCAGTCACGCATCAAGCAACTCGAGAAGGTCAGCATGAGTGCCAGGTTGATTTTTGTTGCTGTAATGTTTAACTCCTGATGATTTTATTCAACTGAGGAGAAACCTCAGTCATTCAAAGAATTTGACTTTTATACTCTTAGCATTGAACCTTAGCTGTTGTGCTGATAATAGTGTTTTCCTTTCTACTAATCCATCCATCCATCATCTCATAATATCAATAGTGGGTGGAAAACATAGTGGTGGGTTGGCTGGAGGTGGTTTACTGTGGAGGACGAGGGCAGCTGTCCAGTGCTGACCCAGCCATTCAGACACTGGTAACCAACAGCCTCAACCAGACTTACATCGCTGCACTCTATCACACCTACACCACCACCAGGATAGATCAGCTCTTTAATATTGTTATTGGTGAGTCATGCTCTTAGTAGAGGAGCTTGATGTTCTATATCCTATATCCTAAGTGTATGTGTATATTTACTATTCTTATATATTATTGTTGGTATAGGGATAAGGTAAACCTTTTATTTTTCATATGTGATTTCACTATTGATGGTGTATATAACCTCTGTGAAAAGATACATTAGGCCCAGTGCCCAGTCTTATCAGGACAAGGAGAGGGTATGTGTGTAACTCAGTCAGATTATTATATAGGGAGGTTGTCAGGAGGAAACAAGGTATCAGAGGTTTAGATAAATAATTAATTCTTTAGCTTGTATGTGTTTTAGAATATCCAGAATCTCAGCCTGCTTTAGAAGATATAAGAGACTGTCTGGACCGCACACATCTAAGGGATCGCCTTGTGTCTTCACTCAGATCAGCCATACAGGTTAGTCATTCCTTACATGGTTATCTCCTAAGCTGGAGAAATATACAGGTGTATGAAATGCATAATGTTCATCTCCTTGCATATCACATAGAAGAGGTTATTGTTACTACCATACCTGTAGTTATATAGTTTACAGTTATTTAAATATTCGAGTACAATGTGCACTGTAATTATATGATACAGTACAAATAGTAGTATGAATGTTTTCCTTACAGCATAATTAGCTTTATATTGTTATTGTTCAGACACGCCTGCTCCACCCAGGGGTCAATACAACAGATGTTCTCCATGCGTATATCTCGGCCATCAAAGCTCTTCGTGTACTTGACCCAAAGGGGGTTCTTCTGGAGCTTGTCTCTGAACCTGTGAGGTAAGAAATGCTTGTCTATAAACCTGGGAGGTAAGGACTGTACTGTCCTTTTAATCAAACTGAGGAATATACGTACCTTCAGGGAATCTACAATCTGTTTTTCTTTAGCTAGGTGGTAATTTCTACCCATCATTATTGACCTTTACTCTATTAGCTTTGAACAGTTCCCATCTTCTATAGAGAAATATACTGTAGGTGTGTGTTGTTCCAAGATAGTATTTAATGGGTCATTGCAGTCAGTAGTAATGAGTAATTATATATATTACTTCTGTGTTACAAACTTGTCAGAAAGATGCAAGGTATTTATTTATTGATTTATATAATGGCAGTGAATTTTTACAGTCAACCACAGAGAAAGAGAAGAGTTTACAGGAAAATTATTGTTATAGACAGTATTTGCGCGGTCGGGAGGACACTGTACGATACATAGTGACGAGCCTGACAGATGAGAGCTGCTCTGAGCTGTGTGAGGAGCTGCTGGTGGCCACCCCATTGGTCCTTGATGACTGCCCCACTGAAGACGACCCATCAGACCCCTGGCAGACTTGGACTCCTGACCCTGTCCATGCACATACATGTAAGTCTCTCAGTCTTGACCCTATTCATGCAAACCTTACCTTATGCACACATTGTAAATCTTATATTCTGGAATTTTCTGAAATATACTGCACATATAAAACTTAACTTCATACCATACATTATGTGTGATGAACAATAATCATGTAAAGGTTATAAGCAAGGTCTCATTTTCCCTTGCAATGTCCAAGTATGTACTGTACTTCATTTCATGTTATACAGTATGAAGGTCTCTCAGGAGAATTTTTATTTTCATTTTTTTCATCAGTGAAGTCCAAGTCTCAGCGAACAGCAGATATCATCTCAATGCTGGTGAACATCTACGGGAGTAAGGATGTTTTCATCACTGAGTACCGTACCATCCTGGCCGACCGCATCCTCTCTCAGTTCAATTACAACACTGAGAGGGAAGTGCGGTACCTCGAACATCTTAAAGTCCGGTATGTGCAATAGAATTTTTTTTTATATACCTATAACTTAGTATGATAGTACTGGCTTATGGGTATACATTTAACAAAACAGATGTGTTGTGCTATTAAGCTGGAGAGATGTATTCATAACAAGTTAAAAGATATACGTGTATGGTACCGGCCACCGGGTATTGTTTATTACTAGGAACCAGATTTCATTTTGCAAGGTTAAAGTCTGTAATTGATATTGTGACAGATAACCTTGATGGGTCCAGTGCCATCAGCTACAGAATTTTTTTTTAATACTATATATTTACTCGTCTCATTGTAGATTTGGAGAGACACTTCCATTGCTCCACAAATGTGAAGTGATGGTGAAGGACGTGGCCGACTCCAAGCGCATCAACAGCTCCATAAACTCGGATGAAAACCCCAGAAGAGAGAAGCAGAAGTTCCCTGTGTCGTGCATGATTTTGTCCGCTCAGTTCTGGCCATCATTCAAAGAGGAGCGCCTGAAGCTTCCCGAGGAGGTCACCAGGGACTTAGACACGTACACCGAGGCATTTCAGGAGCTGAAAGGCAACAGGACTCTGAACTGGAAACCTCATCTTGGACAGGTAGGCTGATTGGCACATGAGCCTCGAAAGTATTCAAAGTGTGTTTCCGGTATTGAATTTTTGCTACTGGTGCTATAATTGCTTTTTTCTTTAGTTTTTTCTTTATTACCTATGAATAGATAAATATGGAATCTTGATTGTATATTGGTTTGTTTGTGTGAAAATATTCACATTCCTGTATAGTCATGATATAATGGTTTGTTCAAAGTTTTCATACAAATTGTGTTTCTTTAAGGGGTTAATTTTTGGTTCTTCCTTCCACCACAGCTTCCTACCTTATTATCACATCCTCATCTTGTTCTAATAGGCATGAAAGTAAGAATACTAACCGCAGTTATTGTTATGTTAGAACCAGTATATTTTCTATGTTCACCTACTTCCAACTATGGTACTGTAATTTACCCTCTACTGTACTTCTTTCCAACCTTCATGTTTCTTCACTCTCACCAACAGGTCCAGGTGGAAGTGGAGCTGAAGAACCGAACACTGAACCTGACCGTGACCCCAACACAGGCCACCATCATACTACACTTCGAGGGGAGAAGTAAATGGTCCATTGAGGATCTCAGTAGTGTCACACAGGTTCCCAAAACAGTGCTAAGAAGGAAGATTACTTACTGGCAAACTCAGGTTATTATTCAGCTCTATCTTATTTGATGTCTCATTTTATATTATGATGGTAATATTGACAGTTTGATTAAATTCTGCATCTGTGTCATCAGGGAGTATTACAAGAGGTGGAAACGGATGTATTTGTGCTGGTTGAGGGAGAGGAAGCAGGTGAAGAGAGCGGAGAGGCTACTGTTGCTGGCATCTCCTCCCCCAGCCTTGCCCCCCCAGCGATAGAGGAAGATGAAGCCGAGAGTGTCATGGCGTCTGCACAGGACCAGAGAGAAGAGGAGCTCCAGGTAAATACATTAGATAAATATTACACTTAGGCTATGTAGGGGTTAGGTGACAAAAACACCATTGAATGTTGAAAATCTGCAGATATTTGCTGTCCCCCTTAGAAACACCCCAAGACCCCCCATTTGCTTATACTGTATAAATAAAGAAAACCTCTCTGTGCACAATTAGTCACTTTGATAATAAACACATATAAAGATATAAATAATGAGGAAGACAAAATGAGAGAGAAAAATGTAAGAAAAGAGGTGATGATGGTAACATGTAGTGGTGGAGTGACACAAAAGAGAGGTAGAAAGGAAAATGGAAGACGAGATGTAGTGATGGTAATTTACATGTATCAAGATCAATAAGATGTATCTGTACAGTTAAAATTAAAAATAAGAGATAGAAAGGAATATGGGATACAAGGGGTGGTGTTGGTGATCATACCACCTTCTGGAGTTTTGTCACTTTGAAACACTACCATCATTACTGTGAAAGTGAGGATTATATTGATGAACCAATGGGAGTGTGGCTGGGCCCACAGAGTGACAGTGCATTTGGCCAGCCAATATAACCAGGATATACAGTACAGTATAATACAGGCTAACCTATGAATATGCAAAACTGTGTAAATTACAGGCTAAACAAAACTGTGTATGTTGAGGGACAAGTGTATAGAATTTACATAATAAAAGTAAGTTGAGAGATTCAGACAAAGAATTGCAAGATAATCCTCCTTACTTTATCATATAAATTTGCAACTTGGTTTACTGTTGAAGTTATCCATCAGGACATACAACTACAGTATTGTTTATCCATACAGGTATTCTGGTCATACATCGTGGGGATGCTGACCAACTTGGATTCGCTCCCCCTAGAAAGAATTCATGCCATGTTGAAGATGTTTGTGCAGGGGTCAGTGGAGTGCAGCCAACAGGAGCTCAGAGCATTTTTGGACAGAAAGGTACGACACCACCACCTCATCTTCACTAATGGATTATATAAGCTACCCAAAAACTAATAATAAAGAATTTACATGTATTTGCTTAAACATACTGAGTTATATTAAAATGGTTTTACTATAAAAGTTATCTTAATGCTGTTCCACCACAAATGATGACAGGCTCGTGAGACCTATGATAAACCCTCACTAACTCAACTCATATCAACTTGGGGGAGACCCTTGTTGAGTTATCCAAAGATCCGAGGGCTTAAATTTGATGCGAACGACTGACCGCATGCATACCCACCCTCAAAACTACATGTGCTTTCACTTGTATCTCTGGTTCCCATACACAGCTGCACCCACTCAAAAACATGACTATTAAAAAAAAAAAGATATAGTACTGCAGAAGCATATTATTAATGTATATTAACATGAAATAAGGTATTGGGGGGTGGTGGCAGGTGAGGAAGTGTGGGAATTAGAGCAGCAAAGTTGGTATCGGTCAGTTTATCAGTCATGACGTACTTGTTGCCACACACCTACTAAATGTGTGTATTGTACCAGGTTTTTATTAAAGTACTGCTGAATAGTGTAGATAGGTCCAAATAGAAGTTTCAGGATGCAAGTCACTACATATTACACCTCAACTCATGACTTTTTAGTTACTATAGATTGACTATCATGAGCCATAACATCTGATCAACTTATCAATCATGGAGTAATAAGTGATAATTCTGGACAGTCATTTCTTTTTACTCTTACACAATATTTTATCAAGTAATGTCTCTCTATTTAACAATGATTACTAACCATGTGTAATGTTGTTGCATAACTCAAGTAATTTTTTACAGAAAGTGCCTCTGGTTTAATCATCGGTTTATGTGCTGGGAGATAATTCAGTAGTTTGTTAGAAGTTTTAATTCTCACTACAAGCATTTGTTTGGTTTCCATAATTGCCCAAATACAGATTATTTTTCTGTCCACAGCAGCTTCTTCATTCAATCATTACTAATGCATCATCAGCAAACATGTGGTTTAAGCGACTCCCAAGATGTCTCACAAACTACTGTATAACATTATACAGTATGATACTCTATGTGGATTGGAAAGCTCAGAGGAATGCTAAGTATTTTTATTCATTACATACAGCTTAAAATTTATATAGAAACTTTATAATTTATTTTGGTCTCAGAGAATTTGTTACATCTGAGTACAAGTGACATCCTTTGCCAGTTGTTCTGCATGCTTATCTTGTAGTTGCAGGCGGACAGCATCCAACCGACTTATCATGTGCTTGACTTCCTTTAGTTGGGCAGACAGGGTTTCCCGAGAAAGGTCAGAGTTAACCTCTTCCTGGGCATCTGTGTAATCTAGTGGATATATACATTCATTTAATATCATTGGGTAAAATAAGGGAAAATACAAGTTGATAAAAATTTATTAAGGGGCAAAAGTTTATCAAGTACAGGTACTGCAATGATTCATGCAACTTTAAACTCACTTGTAAAGTTGAGAAGCACCGTTATATCTGGAGTCTGACCTTGACTTATCTGCTGGGAGATATCCACCAGGTCCCGCAACTGGAGGTAAAGAAGTAGGACACAATGGTCATAGGAAAGGCATAGTGGTAAGAACTAAAACATGTGGCACACTTTCAAACTTACGAGTTTCAACTTTTGTACACATTTGTCTATTTTGCCATTTTGATGTTTTTCCTATTTAGCAAGTTCTTATATAAAACCCACTTGGTTAATAGCAGTCTGTAGGACAGTCATGAGAGAAGCCACAAGTTTAGCTATTTCCTGTTGTGATGTCACCTCTCCCAGGGCTGCTTCCAACCTTTCCTCTGTTTTAGTTAGCCTTTTCTCTGCTTCTCTTAGATTCTCTCCAGTCTTCTTCAATTTATACCTTAACTGTCAAATACAATGTTGTATATAAAAATGTACTGCAATCTGTAAAGGTAACCAAGATTGCTTTAAGTTCAACACTCTAGAGCTGAGAGTCAAGCATCTGTTTAATAAGAAAAGTCATTATTCTATTGTCAATATTTACCATAAACTTTAAAAGAACATACATGCCCTGAAACACTTGGGTGAATACCTGTCAATCTATTATTTTACAAAATCTTCAAATAACTACAGTCATAAATATTTTCCTTATGTTCCCAGGTTGCAGAAATTAAGGTTTGCTTGCTTATGAAATTGCACATGAAATAATACCTTACTTTATCTTCTAACTCTTTGTGTTGAACAACAGTCCACTCAAGGACTCTCACTTTTTCCTCCAGCTTCTCCCGTTGCTCAAACTCCTCTCGTTGTATCTTGTCATGGTTTGTTGCTTGTTCCTCTAACATTACCTTTCTGTAGTTCACAAGCTGTAATGGAGAATATATAATATGGCAGAAACTGTACTATATGTCATATAGGGATTACATTTAGCATTATGGAGGGTTTCTTTGACAATACTTTATTTTCACATAGTTTATAATAATGATAATCTTCTGACAGTTGTCTTACCTTCTTGGCAGCATCCAGCTCCTTTCTAGTTTGTTCCAAGATCCACAGCAATTCTTCCATGCTCTGTTTCCCATCCTCTGTAGTTGCATCTCTGTGGCTCTCTAGTTCCTGATGAGTTTTTATGAAGCTAGAGTTATTAAAAGAATATTATCTACAAAGAACTGGCAAGACTTAATTTGTTGTTTTAAATGAGGTCCATAACATTGAAAAATATAGTGTGCTTCCCAAGGCAAATACTAATATGGATTTGTGCATATATAAGGGTGTGCTACTTTCATTTGGATTGACTTGTATCAAAAGGTTTCACTAAGTTGTAGTTTAGAGTTATGATACAAGCAGTATCAAAGTTGGTCAGAGAGAAATTCATTCATTCTAACAATGCTGGCCTTGCTTGATGTCAGTTTAGTGCATAGAAATCAGTGTAGGATTAAGGATTCTTACATTTAGGATGTTCTCTGCGAGGTTAAGTTTGACAAGCAGATCATCCTTCTCTTTCCTCTGGGTTTCTATCGATGCTGCTTGTTCCTTTTCATGTTCTCGTTCTATCTTCAGCTGATCTTTTCCCAGGAAGAAAGAAAAAATGGATTACTAGATATAGGACATACAAAACTTATTAAATTTAAAGATACAATTCACTAACCCTCCTGGTGCCACTACCCAGACATAAGCATCTAAATATACTAAGACAATAATATTTACTTGTACCCAGCCATGTGGTAAACCAAGAAACAAACTTACAGGCTAAATGGTCAACCTTGGCCAAGAGTCTTTCATTATCCTCAGTCTGGACCTCCAGGTCATCCTGCAGATTTTGGTGCTCCTCAGCAGTTGGTAGTTCATTAATGTATTGCTGTAGCTTGGCCACACGCTCCCATGCTATCTTCTTTTCTTCTATTTCTTTGGCGGTTCTTTCCTCTGCTTTACTCAGCTAGAATAAAATTTTAAATTATGATCAGCTATGGATACCTGTACTATATAGTATATCCCAGGAAGTATACAGGCTCTGGGATCCTTTGCTGTACAAATAGTAAACAACAATATGGTCATGCATAATAGATTTAACAAATTTATTATTGTTACAACCTGGTGATTATTGCAAATTAGTTAATATTGTATAAAATAAAATTTGTCATCACCTTCAAGGAATACGATTGTTCACAGGCAGCAGAATCTTTCTGGAGACCATTATATGCTACTTGAAGTTGTTGTAAAGAGTATTCAGTGGACCTGAAAATATACAAACAGTCAAGAAGAAAGCTAAGCTTCTGCTATATTTGCAGTATATTCTGTCAAGTTTTATATGGTCATATCAGAGATATCAGTACAGTTCCATGAACATTTTTTCAGGAGGTTATTGAAATGTAACAATTTGTGGAATGTTAATCTTTCAATAATGGAGAAAATACAAGGAGACAGCAATAAACTACATTATTATACTGTACTGCAGCCTACTTAGTTTCAACTAATTTCACTCATCCTTTGACTTTTCAAACTTGTGCCATTACATATTTCTCCTCACTTTTCCTCTCCATGTACAGTATCTCTACCACTTCAGCATTCTCTTCTTCTGCAAACCTGCTCACACAGATACCCCTTCCATTCCAATACAGTTAATCATAAAAACAAATATTTTCACTCTACAGTGTAATACCAGATAGAGTACATACATCTAATGATATGAAGACATACCCTAAAGTTTCCTGTAAATGTGATTTCTCGGCTAGTATAATTTGGTACTCGGCAAGTAACTTTTGGTACTCCTGCCGTCCTGTCACATCACCAGCCAGTTGGTGTTTTATTTCTTGCACCTGTTGATCAAATGAAAATTTTTATGCAAGCTCAACACACTAGCCTATTTGATGTTGTATATAGTTCACAAGGTTAGCATTCCTCAAGTAGATGAGAAAACAATTCTGAAAGAGAAAAATGTTTCACTCCATAAAGCAAGAAATGGAAAACGAACAAAGCATTAACCTGTTGCCTTAAGCTGTCCAGTTCCATGGTGTTGAACTCTGATGAGTATTGGGCAGGGTAGCAGAGGTTTGGGGCAGTATGTGAAGGACTTGTTAATGGGCAATGTATTTGAGTCGATGATGGAGGCTGGAAGAATATACATCATTTTAATAATTTTATGAGTAATAGATCCTGAACAGGTAGACCGTACAGATAATCAAATTTTAAACTGGCAACTTTTATTCGTGTTATTCAAGTATTAGTACAAATGTATGGTAGTTAGTGTGAGTGGGCATCACAGATTATGCATTATCACAATCTGCCTTATATGTACAGTTGGCAAAAAATGTATTAAATCACCATTATACATGTACATTGAAATTACTTACACTTATTCATAGGGGAGTTTCAATACTTTTTTTTATTGACTGTACTGTACTATGAACACACACAACCTGCCAATACTATTACAATACCAACCCGAACATGAAGCAAGTAGGGAGATGACAAGTTGGCAGAGGAATATTGTGTACCGGGATGTATGTGTGACACCGTCCCTGTAATCTCCCGACCCACAGCCTCTCCTCCTCTGTAAGTATGAATTACACAGTTAGCCTAGTCTTTTTCTGAAGCTGACTGGGTAAAATGTCACTACAATCTTAGAAATTTAGAATGGTAAAAAATAATGGTTAATAATGGTAGGGCAACAGGCAAGTCAAATAATAATACGGAATGTAAACGGTACGCAGCCTTGGTTATGGTATTATTAGTCTAAATGGCTGAATCTACGGTAGACTTCTGGTTATAGAATGATGAACTATATTTGATCAATCTCGGGTCACCTTTACCATTTTCCCAATATTGTTTACCATCGGCTTCAAAAACTAAAACATATTTTGTTTGAATTTTTACTATTGTGAGTTATACAATATCGGTACATTAGGATTACCGGTACCATAACTGAATACCATCTCTAACTTACAGATACAGTCACAGCAAATAATAGTCCTTGATTAGGGTGTAAGGGAAAGTCTGGTTAAGGATTATGTGCTGTAACTGTACCATAATAGTTTCAAGATTAACTAGAATTCTTTGAGAGTACAGAATCACAAAAATATCATTAAAAAAACTTCTCACCCCAAAGGAGTGGGTGATCTTCTTCCATCACCGATAGTTGTGTGTATCACTGGTTCCAGATTACTGCGACGTAACCTCACCCAACCTGTTGATTAAATCAGTAAATAACCTCACCCAGCCTGTTAATTAAATTGGTAATAATGACAATTTTTGGGCTGCCACTATTAAACTAACGTTAGTTATTATTGTCTTTGTCACTAACCTAACTTAGATAAGTTTCTGATATACCGAATAGATACGGCCAATCTTTATTACGTCATTAGTAATAAAGCCTTCAAAATAAACCTATCTTGATAATAATAAACATAACTTTAAAACAAACATAACTTAAAAACAAACAAAACTTTTTGGTACAGTGAATAGCTAACGTTAACATTACGGTATTATCATTATTAACGTTAGGTCATTAATAATAAACATAGCTTAATAAAAAAAACAACTCTTTGGTACAGTGATTAGCTATGGTGTTATTATGTCATTAATAAATTAATAATGATAAATTTACTTATGTTTTTAATACAAATAACTTTACGTACGGTATATTTACTTATATTTAACTTATATCATTAATAACTTTACTTATATATAACTTACTAACTGTATGTGATGGTGTAGTGGACGTTATTGTAGGATTGGGGTTCATGTTATTGTTATAATATAATTATAATAACAATAACATGAACTAACAAGACACAGACACAGTAGGTGAAGGTTTGTTGTTGTTGTCAAATTCAGACCGTCTGGAAAATGAACCAATCAACGTGGCTCTCAGATCACAGGTAAACTTTTCAGCCAATCACAGTCAAGGAATCTTTTGAAGGGCTACGAATGTACATGAAAGGTAGAGACCCTATAGTATAGGGTCTCTAATGAAAGAGTGCAATTAATGTGTAATACTAAAAATTATACAACTTTTTACGAGAGTTGTATTCACCATATAATTCGAAGGAATTTCATTTTTTAGCTGATGTTATAAAGCAAAAAATAACAATAAAACAATATTGACATTGTCCTAAACATTCTCAGTTGTCAGGATGGCGTTTATAACGCCCGGGTTGGCTATTTCACGGTATAAAGACTTATACCGTGGGCTATTTATTCAAACAGAGTAGCCCCGTTTGTTACGCAAACGTTAATAAATTTTATAGTCCTTGCTTATTATCAAATTATATATACAAATTAAAATATGGAGCGAAAGCTTAAGTTGAATTCCTAGGGTGGTATTATTAAGCTACTACTTTGAAGGAAAGTTCTCTTCTTAGCTCATTTCCTATCATTTTGCAAAGCGAATTTAGCTATTTATATACTTAAGGTTAATAATACGACCTCAAATATAAAGTGACCAGATGCACTTTCAGCTGAAATAAAGAGGCTATGCCTATCTTACTCAGAAACAAAGTTAAACAAACAAAGATGGACATGGTAAAATAGACAGATAGAAAGCAAACAGCACCCACATTTGCCAACCTTTTGAGTCCCTGACACGCCCGAGCAGTGCGTACCACAGAACTTGGCACAGGTGACGTGAGGTGAGGTTGCCAAACCAGGCCAGGCCAGGCAACTCAACTGTGTGCCTGAGTGTCTGACAGTCTGACTCGTGCAGAGTCGTGCTGTTTCTGCTTCAGTCTGTCAAAATGCTGCTGGTGGTGTGGACGTGTGTGTTGGTGGGCGCTCTGGCGGTCCCTCAACATTCCCCAGTTCATGTTGCTGGTAAGATGAGTCATTATATTGCATTTTACCATCATAGTGGAATTAGCCGGAGCATCTTTATTTACGTATAGCAATTGGGGGGATGGACTCTTATTGAGAGAAGCAACCTTTTGTGGTCAATTTGGAGTCAATGCAGGCCTTCAAACTCAGCTATAAAACACATCCCCTGTATAATTCCAAAAGGAGGAGCTCTGTTTCCTGGCATATAGTTTGGAGGAATCAGGAAGTAGCCTTCCGGTTCCCATAATAGGTCACTCCCCCTAACGGTATTGAATTAAGTTACTGGAGAATTAGTATAGTACAGTATTTATTTTGTAGTACCACACTAACTGACTTTCCTATGGTGGGTTAAATTGAGATTATTAATATAAGTGATTCTATGTAGACTCTCTTTCCATTTTAGTTATTCTATCTTCAGTCGTAGGCCTATATGTAACTACAAGTCTACAACTGCAACTTAACACATGTTTATAGCCTAACAGGAGTGAGTGTCTGCACGTATGATAATATATGCAACTTGTGGATTTGTTGATACTGTAACTATTTGAACGCAGACTATTACTAGACAGTTAATGTAGTGTTTTTTCCATTGGTCCTGTTTTCTGGCCTAATACTTTGGAGGAATCAGGCAGGCGTTCTAATGTAACAAAAGTGTACTAGTATCCCAGTATCCCTTTCACCAGAGACAATAAATTGGTGTTGTTATAGTTGGTTTGTGTGTAGGCTATAGTTTAATTGGGAACGAGGTAATGCACAACAATGAATAACTCAATTGGCTATTAATTAAGCTACGTGTGTACTATTGATCGATCACTCCTAATAGTTCTACAATATCTTCAATATAATGAAACTGATTATGAAAATGATGCCAGATCATGATTGTTGTCTCAGTAACATAAAACAATAATATTATTGTACTTCAAATGTATTCGGATGTCTCTCTCATTCACCTGCTGATACTGACACAGCTTTTGTTTATGCATATACCTATTCGTACATTTACATTTTTTTCATGACCTACCTCCCACCCCCCAAAAAAATATATAATAAAGTTTAAATGCCGTTTATTTTCATTATTAGTTGGTATATAAAATGGTCACATTAGGACTATAGATATATTGTATACTGGTTGATGAATTATTATGTAGCCAATAAGACAGTACTATCACTAACTCGTTTAGCTCAGGCTTCGAATGTAGACAGTGTTTTAACAAGGGAGAGGTGCATTGCTCTGGTAAGTTTGAAGTAACCGATTCCTCCAGATTATTCCCGTTAACAGGACACTGTTATTTTTGTTAATCTGGTCCTGTTTCCTGGAATATTTGGAGGAATCAAATTGCTCCAATGGGATCAAAAGATTCATGTACTATTCCCTACAACTTGGTCAAAGGTTGTATACTTCCACTCCCCCCTTCTCTCTTTCTCTTCACTTTCACTTGGTACCGAACGCACACACACACACACACACACACACACACTGCATCTCGACGCATGGTTTATTTTGGTCTGGGTACTGTATTAAGTTTTGCGATAGTTACAAAGACACCAATGCTTCTAGCTTACAGGGATGAACTATAATAAACATCCCCAGGTTTGCTCTAGTAATTCTAGTTATTCTTTACCCTCCCTTCTTGAGTGTTACCGACCGTTACAGACTTGTTTATAAAGCAGTGATGATTGTATTCTCTTGAGGAAATACGTACGTGAGTCCACATATGTAAACATAAGATTTGTTTTAGGCTTGTTTTCTCAAACCGTGACTGGCGTAGGTATGTGCAACACTGTGGAGGTTATGCAACAGTCTCGTTACCAACCTTGTTTACATTTCCAACCAACGACGTACAGTCACGAGCACTAATAAGTATACAGGTGTGCATCGAATACCTGGAGACAGTAAATAAATGCACAATAAGATCTCCATTGGAATTAATTCGTTGGTGAAATTGAACTGTACGAAGCATTAACCTAACTTTTGTATACTTATTAGTGTTCGTGACTGTACAATACGTGAATACAAGAAAAATTTGCTTCGATGTTTACCAAATAACCCAAAGCAAGCATGTTTGTTTATAAATTGATACTGTTTACCTATACTGCTACTTTACACTAGTCTACTTCATTAGGATAGAAAACATGTGTCCTGTCTGAGTTTCTCCTGTGGTTTTGATCGATGTGCAGAGTAAGTTTGTGTTATGGTATGTTAGATGTAAGAGAATAGGTGCATTTTCGACTGATAGAAGTTGCAGCCTCCTATCCTAGCTTCTTATCCTCATCTTAGCTTCTAATACTTATTCTAGCTTCCTATCTTAGCTTCCTCCCCCTCCTACCCTCTTCCTACCTTCCTCCCCTCTCACCCCTCCCTCCGTCCGTATTCTACCTTCCTCCCCCGCCCCTCTCTTCCTCCCTCCGTATACTATCTTCCCCTCTCCCTCCCTCCCACTTCTCTTCCTATCTCGCCCTCCATCCGTATCCTATCTCCCCCTCCCCTCTCTCCTTATATCTCTCCCTCCTTACCATAGTATCCAAATTTCCTCCCCTCCCTCCAACCATATCCTCTCTCCCTCCCTCCCTCCTTATCCAAATTTCCTCCCCTCCCTCCCACCCACAACCTTGGCAATACTTTTATTCCAAGGACACCAACTGTACCTACATGCAACAATGACACGCTTCACACACTTCCTGAATCATAACTTAAATAACACAATAATAACATAAATAACACAATAAAAAAAACACTAACAAAAATAACAATAATAACAATAATAACAAAAAACACAATAATAACAAAAACACAGTAATAACACAATAATAACATAAAAAAAGCAATAAAAAATCCAATTATAACATACAAAACACAATAACAAAAGACAACATAAAAACACTAATAAAAATAACAATAATAACATAAAAACACAATAATAATAAAAAACAATAATAACAAAAAACACAATAACATAAAAACAATAACATAAAACAATAATAACATAACAATAATAACATAAAAAACACTAATAACATAAAAAACAATAACATTAAAACACAATAATAACATTAAAACACTAATAACAAAAAATACAATAATAACAAATAACATAATAACAACAACAAAAACACAATAACAACAGCAAAAACACAATAATAACTGTATAATATTATACACTGTTGCCAGAACCGGTATCACACAAGAATAATAATAATAATAGTAATAAGGTGACTTGCGTTCGAGATTGGGGATTGGGGTGGGAGGGAGGGAGGGGGGCGTAATTTTGGAACTTCCGCCACCACTGCCACCACCACCACTCTTCACTTGACACATATTCCTCCTTCACTCGACTGTATGGAGTGCCTTGATTCATCCAAAAGTATGTCAGTAAAATAAACAGGACCAGTTTAACAAATATAATGGTTGTCTGTTGCTCGGAGTATAAGTTTGGAGGAATCCCTTGCTCCACATTGGCCAACACACATGTACAGTTGCCAAAAAAGGTACTGCGACAAATCTTGATAGAACTTTAACCATAGTAATATCCACAACTATCTGTAGGGACTATAAGCATGTATAACAGAAGGAAATATACATATCCTTCTGTAATACATATTTATAATCCCTACAAACAATAAATAGACATTAATATATTTAATGTTGTATCAATAGATGTCGCAATACCTTTTTTGGCAACTGTACTATCTCCTTATTACAATTATGGACATTAATATATTTAATGTTGTATCAATAGCTGTCGCAATATCTTTTTTGGCAACTGTACTATCTTCTTATTACAATTATGGACATTAATATATTTAATGCTGTATCAATAGCTGTCGGAATATCTTTTTTGGCAACTGTACTATCTTCTTATTACAATTATGGACATTAATATATTTAATGTTGTATCAATAGCTGTCGGAATATCTTTTTTGGCAACTGTACTATCTTCTTAATTTTTTATCATATAGATCAGGCGAGGTCGGAGTCTGAGAGTTTGGAGGAGGAGGCCCGTACCTTCCTGGCTGGTGTGGACGAGAGAGGCTCCACAGAATGTACTGCAGCCACCATGGCCAGCTGGGAGTATGCTTCGGATATCAACGAGAGAAACAAGAAGATAAAGGTGAGGGAGGTGCTTCAGTGAGTGTGTGAGGGAGAGTGAATATGTGTGTGTGTGTGTGTGTGTGTGTGTGTGTGAAAAGGTGGGATTCAGTGTGTGTGTGTGAGAGAGAGAGAGAGAGAAAGGTACGGTACAGAGAGAGAGAGTGAAAGAGAGTGTATGTGTGCGAGAAAGGTAGGATTCAGTGTGTGTGCGAGAGAGAGAGGTTACAAGGTGCGGTTCAGAGAGAGAGAGAGGTAGGTGCGGTTGAAAGAGTGTGTATGTGTGTGTGTGAGAGAGGTGGGGTTTAGTGTGTGTGTGAGAGAGAAAGAAAATGGGGTTCAGAGCATGGTTCAGAGTGTGTGTGTATGTTTCCCGGCCATAATTGGGTAAAGGAAATAGTAACCCTTCAATTGGCCCACAACATACATCATCATTAACCCCATCAAAACATTGTAAAAGTCTCGTCCCCATATATCATTTTAGCACTTACTCCAACCACCATATAATATAATTTCAATGTCTCATACCTCCTTCCTTCCTCTCCCTCCTTCCTCCCTCTCCCTCCCTCTCCCTCCTCTCCCTCCTCTCCCTCCTCTCCCTCCTCTCCCTCCTCTCCTTCTTTTCCCTTCTCCCTCCTCTCTTTCTTTTCCCTACTCCCTCTCCTACTTCCTTCATTCCTTCTCTCCTCTCCCTCCCTCCTTCCTTCTCTCCTTTCCCTCCTTCCCTCCCACATCCTTCCTTCCTTCCCTCTTTCCTTCTCCCACACCCACCCACACACATACAGGCTGAGGCACAGTTGAAGTACGCAGACTGGCAGAAGGAGTCTTGGCAGATGGTGAAGAAATGGAACGGCAGGTGGGAGACCCTCTCTGATCCCTTCCTCAAGAGGCAGTTCAAAGCAATGTCCATCCTGGGTACCGCGGCCTTAGATAAGAAGGAATTGGAGAAGGTGAGTGTTATTGTTTGTTTGTTGTGGTAGGAAGGCTCGTGAATTAGTAATATTTCTTTAGGCACGTCGTACTGGATCATAGAGGAGGTGAGTGTTTATTTGTTGTGGTGGGAGGGCTCGTGTTGGTAATATTTCTTTAGGCACGTGGTACTGGACCAAACAGGGAAGGTGAGTGTTTGTTTGTTTATTGTGGTATGAGGGCTCGTGTTGGTAATATTTCTTTAGGCACGTCGTACTGGACCAAACAGAGTGAGTGATGTGGAGGTGTGTGTATTTTCGCCACCACCATGCAGAGGTCAGCCACGCTTGTATAGTTGCTAGGTTGGTGGTGGGTTAGGCCTATTCGTCTGACTTCTACCCCCCCCCCTCTCTCTCTCTCTCTCTCTCTCTCTCTCTCTCTCTCTCTCTCACAGCTACAGAATCCATCCTTAGTTCCCCACGACAGGGATGAATGGACGGTGTAAAGGAGAATGAATGAATGGGACTGTAAACTAGACACCACCACTACCACATTCCCAGAGATTAGGCTGACCTCTGGTGGCGAACGGAACGACTTTGACATTAGATTAAGGGGGTGCGGGAATAGGGGGACAGTGAAAAGCTCGGCATTTTCATTTTTTCCTATATCTCTCTTAAAATGACTGACAAGGTATTTCATTTTCTCTCCATCTGTTTGAAATTGAAAAACCAGGTACTGTAGACTCGTTATATGTAATCCCTGACCAGAGACGAACGGCAGGCAACACACATACCCTGCATTCCAACTCAGCCTCTCTATGTGTACCGGTACTGGGTGGAGAAATGAACAATACCAGGCAATTCGAAGCTTTCTGCTCCTCACAATCACGGGGTAAAGATTCAGTTTGAAAACAATCTGGGCACAAAAAAAGTCAGTGCACTCATTCCACCCACACAGACGTAACTAGTAAATTTTGAAATCTGTCAGCCAGTTCTCGACAGTAATAGGTTGGTAGGATACCGCCCTCCATCAGACTTACGGTGAAAAATACGTTTCAAAGATAATAAGGTTGTCTGTATTGTTAACTTCAGTTGTGACACATCTTCCCTTCGATGTTGGTGGCAGTTCACATCTTTTTTTGCCGATACTGTGCTGGCTAATATTTTTGTTGAATAGTATAAGTACTAATATTTTTGTGTATTTCCATGGTATAAGTATT